>JAODXP020004033.1:0-37218 GCA_027497455.2 Sardinella longiceps
CTAATCTCTACTCCACCATCTAGGCGCAGTACCACAGGATGTAAAGGGAGTGCTAATTCTCCTCTATTAAAAGTTCTCTGGTGTTATGCTTTTGCATTGCCACACGAGGGCGGTGTAGCTCTTTATGCTGGCTCTAGAGCTGTTATTTTGCAAAGGCAGGGCTTGAAAGAAACATGAAACTAGAGGTTTGGAAAACCTTTTTGCAGTATACAAGTGAATATGTGAGTGGAGGGCAGTTCTATGATTATTATTGTATTATTATTTGCTCACCATGACCCCCTGGCAGTTGGGGGTAGCCCATGGATCTGTCCAAGGTTCCTTTTTCCTATTGCTTTTGGGTGCTCCTTGTTGGCACGAGTGGAGGATCAATTCAATCTAAACGTTTCATCCAGCCAAAGAATATTTAGCAAAAACAGACAACACTCTTGGCTCTCAAAGTGTACGGTGGAGCCGTGTAGGCTAAAGGAGTAAGGGAAAAGAATTACATTTTTTTTCACATCTTTAAACTAGTAGCCTACCTTCCTTTACTGACAATGAATAACCCAATAGACTGCTTACAATCGTTTTGTTTATGCTATCATAAAAAGTAGGCTAGGGCAAAATCCGTCAAGGGAGTGGTTGAAAACAACTGTTTATTCAGTGTGCAAAATAATGTTTAATTTAATATTTTACTGGGATGATGGTGGAAAAGGGTGCTTGTTTGAAATTTCTCCAGGAATTAAAAGTTAGGCCCCATACAGGCCTACAGGTGCAATGTTGTCACACATCGCCCTCTAGAGGACAAAGGTTCTCACACAGATTTATCAAGAGGCCAAAAATCTAGCTGCATAATCTGTAGTCTATCTCACTTCAGCAAAAAGATAAAAAATAAATAAAAAACACACTAAAACCAGAAGCTGTATCAGAATCAGCCAGTATATTATCTCAAAGCTTGTTTCTCATCTCCATCTTTGCTTGTAAAGAAGGTAAGCAAGCACATGCAATCTTTTATCCAGCACTGGAAGTCAGTTATATGGCATCCACATAATTAGCCTATCTGTTCTCTCAATAGTAACAGATTACAGTTTACAACTAAACTGTCAGCTTCGGTTTGTGTTTTCAGTGTGTTCCTTTCATTTTTATAAGCAGTGAATCCTGCCCGCCTCATGGTACTGCAAGTCATTGCATAAGAAAGAAAATGTCATTGCATTCTATACAATAGTGCAGGGAGGCCGAGTCCAACTAATTTTTGTCAAGGGCCACATGAGCCATGGGATTTTCCTCAGAGGGCCGACCTGCCAAATTTAGAAGGGCGACCACAAACGTATGTGAAAAAAATACACATTTCCTCAATCCTCATGTTTCTGACCATCACTAGCACAGTTCTAAATTTTGCGCTACCACTTTTTGTATCCCTTTCCTGATCTAAGATGCACCTCATAGGGAGTTGCCAGTATAGTGTTGCAGAAAGTGCATTGCTAGAACTGTTTTTAAACAGGCAACATACACCAACAATTCTTTTCAAGCTGTTTAGGCGGGCCGCATGAAATGATGTAAAGTGCAGCATCCGGTCCCTGGGCCTTATGTTTGACACCCCTGTATTAGAGCATTGAAATGAAAATATGTAAATTAATTAAAAGGTATGTAAATTAATTTATTCCTTAATTCCTTAATTATTTCCTCAATTAATTAACAATGTATTTAGAAGTAATGGGCCTCATTCGCCAATATCCACTTTCAGAATTGTTTACTGCCAGCATAACTGTCAAGGGACTGCTTTGAACATTCTCTTTTTAATTAAGTTCTGTCCGATCAAACTTCAATGTGTATATCTGTTTTGGAGCCAGTTTTACTGTTCAACACACAAGACACTCTATTCAATACTACAAAGGATGCTGCCAACCTCAAAGTCAGTTTTTTTATAAGTCACTGCTGCAAACCTCAAAGTCACAGTATAGCTTCTCTTTCACCCAATATATTTGTTTTCTTTTGAATGACTGACAGGACATGACATGGGCACTTAAAAAAAAAAAAAAGTTTAACGTGAGCCCCATACAGTATGGCCATACACATCTACAATCAACTTATTGATTAGACACCTCTCAAACTTTGTGACAGCACATCAAGGGCATTGTTCTGCCTTACAGAATTTGACTCTATATCCTCACTTCAGAGGTTTAAAGCAAACCACACATTTTCTTTGGTTCAACCAATCACTGTGCACCTAACCTTTAATGGAGAAGAGTTTCAAGCATTCAGCGGAAATCCGCCTCAAAGACTTCTGTAGACTCTTGTTAGTCTCAGTCATTGTGATGGACATCTTCAGCATCATACTCCATCTGTGTAGGTACATTCGAGGTGTTTATTTTTATACTGTTCAGCTATTTCAGTGGAGAAGCGTACGTAACATTGTCAATGCAGTATATTTCAGTGATTTACTTAGAAGAGTAAGTAATATTGTCACTGTTCATATTCTTTTTTATCATTTTTAATTTTTTATTTATACTGTAGGCATAATTTATGCCAGTGTGGATATAATTTCTGGAGATGCTGAGGTGCTTAGAGTCAGACCAGGAGAGAACATCACTTTGTACTGTGAGTTTAAGTCAGACAATGAATGGCATATAGAATGGCATAGAAACTGCTCTCATGTAAATCAGCCAGTACTACTTTTCGAAAGCAAGTATACCCCACAGCGCTTCACTCTTCAAAAAAATGAATCTTCTAAGTCTATTGATTTGACGATTGAGAACATCACTGAGCATGACCTGGGTCTTTATTATTGCCACAATGCAAACACAAAGCAAAGTGGGAAGACAACAAAGCTGTTGTTTGAAGGTAAGAAGCACCTTACTTTTTTTCTGATGAATTTCACACAAATAAGTGCTTTTAAAATTGTGCATTTGCAATTAGGGCAGTTCCATGAAAAGGGGATTCCTCAATAGCAATAATATGTCAGGTTATATTGATAATGTGAACGATAACGACATAAATATATGTATTTAGCCTACCTGAAATGTTTAAATAGCATTCTGTATTACAGTAATTTATGGGATGTTTCCAGATTCTTTTCCAAGAGATTCTGTTTGAAGGGACACCAGGCATCGTTTCTATCGTATTGTGCAGTGCGGGCGCGGTTTCTCCTCTGGAGGGCTCCGCCCCAATGTAAACCCAGAATGGCTCATTACAGGGTGAATGATGGCTCTCTCAGATGCCTCTAACGAGGATTCTTTGATTACAACACTTGCAGGATTTGGGGTTTCGGTTGGTGAAAATCGAACTGAAAGTGGATAAAACAAAAAAAAAAAAAAAAAAAAAACACATTTGTTATTGCCTTCTCAGTCAACATAACACATGAAAATTATCATCTCTGGTTGCAATTGTTTGTAAAAATTTGGCTACTGTAGGTGGAGATCTGGAGATAGAAAACTGCAGTCCTGCCTGGTGTCCTTTTAATCAGTGAAGCCTCACATTACACTTTATCAGCACATCACCATTATTACCACTACAGCACAGTTCACAGGAGCACAGGTAAAGGGGGCTATTAAGACACATAGCAAATATAAATTTGGTTGAATGTGAGCACAATTAAATGTGTGTGTGGTGTGTGTGTGTGTGTGTGTGTGTGTGTGTGTGTGTGTGTGTGTGTGTGTGTGTGTGTGTGTGTGTGTGTGTGTGTGTGAGCATGTCTTCACCTTTAGAGCCTCCACCCAGCCCTCAGCCATCTTGCCCTCCCCTCCCTGACTGTGGTCACTGCTGGATTCTGCTGGTCAGTCTGTGTCCCATTTCTGTTCTTCTCTGCATCATCTCCTCCACCTGTGTGTACTGCTTCACTTGTGAAAGAGGTGCAGTATTTAACATCATCATATACAAATGAATTATATCCTTCTCCATCTTTATCCCTGTTATCTCCTGCCATATAATACTCTTATCTGATTAAAAGCCATAAAAGCAGCTTTAAAAAGACAATTACTCTGAAAGTTTTTATACTATTTCCTTATGTCCCTTATATAAAAAGTCCACAAATGTTCAATTCTACTCCTAATGAACAGAACCCAAGAAAATGCGGCTACATGAGGAGACCATGACTGGGAAAAGTGGCAGCACAACAACTTTAGTCGTGTATTCAATTGTGGATTAACACAACACATGGAAATTAAGAGAACATCAACTACTTCTGCATACAGGCAAACAAAGAACTGTCAAGAAACTTCAAATTAGTCATTTGTAATAGAGGAGGGAACATAGGCTTACTGTATTGTTTAGTCTTGTTGCCTGAATGCTTTGTTAAAACCCAGCTGGTGAATATGCATAGGGTAACTCCTAGCCTATCACTCTGTTGAAAATCCATTTTTGAGTGGCTGAGAATAAAGAGTAGGCCTAGTAAACAGCAGTTTACTACATACACATAGCTAACTAACCTTGTGGATATAGAGCTTTAACCAGACCTTCAGATTTGTACAATATGATAATAAAAGAAACAATAAACATAAATATGTGTGTTTTTGACAGGTTGGCCACAATATAACGTATTGTCTGGTCATTATAGGAAAATAATTCCTGTTTTCCCCCCAACCTCAAGTGTCATGTGATCACAGTGCAGCACCACCAAGACTGCTGCAGAATGACTTCCTGCCTCTGTCCACACACACACATAGCTTTGTTTTTTAGGCCAAACAATAGCCTAGTTGCAACTGCACAATCAAGCATGTCTGTTGTACACCCCTTGACGGTGTTGTAAATATATTTTAACATGTCTGAGGATGGATGCATTCCAAGAGATTTGTGTTCACATGTCATTCTTTTATCACCTCGAACACACATGCAGTAGCCTACAATTAGGCTATTTTGGAGCCTACAGTAGGCCTACTGCACTTTGTACTAACAAGCCACTCTATTCATTGTCACCACAAAGGATGTTGAAAACCTCAAAGTCAGTCTTCTGTTTACATACTGTAGCATCATAACAGGACATGGCATTGGCATTTTAAAAGAACATTTCTGGTGTGGTCTGCCATGAAATGAGGCAAAAATAGAACAGAACAGAATGCTCTAACACACATCATTCAATCTACAATAATCTATTTGGACAAATACTGTATATGCTATATTGTAGCCTAATTGTACAAAGATAGGAAGGATTGTAAAGAAATATGTAACAAATTACCACAACACTGCAGTTTTAGTTGTCATAGAGACGAAAACATTCATTCACAATACACAAAAACATCTGGATGACAGACAGCTGGATAGTCCAAGTACCACACACAATGGCGATAACAATAACACAGGCATTTAATTGCTTTTTCATATACCTATGTGCACTTATCGGCCCTCTCTTACTTTGCAACAACACATCAAGGGTTTGTCTTTGCCTTACACCATTTTACCCTATCTATTCTCACTTCAGAGGTGTAAAGCAAACCACACATTTTCCATTTGTTTCAACCAATCACTGTGCACCTCACCTTTAATGGAGAAGTGTTTCAAGCATTCAGCGGAAATCCGCCTCAAAGACTTAGACTGTAGACCACCTTTAGTCTCAGTCATTGTGATGGACATCTTCAGCATCATACTCCATCTGTGTAAGTTCATTTGAGGTGTTTATTTTCATACTGTTCAGCTCTTTCAGTGATTTGCTGAGAAGTAACAAACGTAAGTGTCACTGTTTACATTCTGTTTAATCATTGTAAGTGTTGCAAGTACATTACTTAGCAGAAGTCTGCCTCAAAGACTCCTGTATTTCACCTCTGATGGAAGTCTTAAGTGTCATACTCCATCTGTGTAAGTTAATTTGAGGTGATTATTTTTATACCTTTCAGTGTTTTACTGAGAAGCATAAATAACATAGTCACTGTATATTCTTTTTAACCTTTATTTCTATCTGCAGGCATTATTTACGCCAGTGTGGATATTATCTTTGGAGATGCTGTGGTGGTTAGAGTCAGACCCGGAGAGAGCATCACCCTGTACTGTGAGTTTAAGTCAGACAACGAATGGGACATAGAATGGCGTAGAAACTGCTCTCATGTAAATCAGCCAGTACTACTTTTCGAAAGCAAGTATACCCCACAGCGCTATACTCTTCAAAAAAACGATTCTTCTAAGTCTACTGATTTGATGATTGAGAACATCACTGAGCATGACCTGGGTCTTTATTACTGCCACAATGCAAACAAAAAGCAAGACGGGAAGACAACAAAGTTGTTGTTAGAAGGTAAGCAACACTGCACTCATACTTATTTTAATGAGGTCCATGCTTTTGCAAATCTCTGCATTTGCAATTAGTTTAGGGCTGTTCCATGGAAAGCAGTCTAAATAACGCCAATAACATTAGGTATTATGTGACTGATTGTATGAAATCTGGACTTTCTGGATTTAGTTGTTTTATTAAAATGCCCTTTATCTTTTTATGTCATACATTCTGTATTCATTTATGGCTGGCATGTTTCCAGATGTTATTCCAAAAGTCAAAATCCTTAATCAGTGATGTTACACTTTACACTTGTGTGTGTGTGTTTAGAGCCTCCACCCAGTCCTCAGCCGTCATGCCCTCCCCTCCCTGACTGTGGTCAGTGCTGGATTCTACTGGTCAGTCTGTGTCCTGTGTGTGTGCTCCTCTCTGCCCTTGTCTCCTCCATCTGCACATATTACATCTTCCACAGAAAAGGTAAATATGTGCCAGTGAATGTTGTGCATTCTTTTTGACTTTTTATTCTTCCTCCAAAACAAGTTTTTTTTTCTTTTTCAATTTGATGTTTGTTTATTAACAGAGCCGAGGAAGATGGAGCTGAGTACTAAAAGGAAAGACAAAGGAAGAAAACAGGTGATAATTTCTTGAACACTAAATGATCTATCAAATATCCCCTTCATTTACATTTAGTAGCCTATTTTTGTTTGTTTGGTTGCTTGTTTCATTTAATTTGTTTCTGTGGTGTACTTTTTGGCAAGTTCCCGGTTTGATTATGATTACTGAGAGAAGTGTCAGAGAAACTGCAATGAATACGCTACATTCTTGCTTATCTGTGCTGTGTTTGTCTCCACACCTCTAAGGATGGAGATCTGTGCTATGCTAGTCTGGACATCCCTCCTGGAGGACACAGACCAAGACCCAAGAAAAAGACACGCCAAAAGAGTGACTTTAGTACCTACTCCGACATCAGAACTGGCATGGAGTTGCGATAGCAATGATGAAGGATGTAAATTTATTTAAGGTGCTGAATGTATACAGGCCAGAGTATATAATTTCCCACCCTCTAAACTGTATGCATAAGTCTTAAAGGTGACATAGAATGGATTGATGGAGTACTTTACCTTGTTTTCTGATGTTAAAATACAATATATTCAATTGTATTTTTGTCAAAAAGAAGATCAACTGATAATTTACAAGCCTAGTTAACATCTCATATTTAAGATGTTTTTTTTTGCCTAAACAACACCTCACTCTGGCCACCTTAATTGAACTGCAATGGCTTTGTGCTATTTGACATCATTTGTAGGCTTATAATTCGCCTATAATTTAGTGGCTATTTCTAAATGTAGTATTTCCATATGAAAGAGGGCAGAACCATGCCTCATGTTCATGATAGCTCTTTGACCATGCACAACCTCTCTTAATTCATCAAAGCCAATGTAAAATTGGTTTTCCATTTTATGTCTCCTTTAATATTTTAAAATATAGCTTAATATTTTTCGCCTTTAGGACTTTATACAGCACATGATCCTGAATATGTACAGCACAGTCGCTTGAACCACAGCGCCCCCATCAAGAAATGTTTTCAATCAAAAATCTATTTGTCTAATGTGATTATTCCGTATTGCAGAAGTATTGTGACATTTCAAGACAGCATACCAGAACTTGCCATCATCTTTATGGAACCTTTTGGTTAAACTGTGCACAACCATGTCAATCATGTTTGACTAACATTAATCATCAAAAAAATAAATGACTTTCACTCCCACTTTTTCCAGTCTCTTCTCTAGATTTTAAGGTTATTTTACCAAATAATTAAAAAAAAACGAAAAAAAAAAAAAAAAAAACCTAATCGTTCATTTCTGAAAGTTCCTCAGAGGACTCAAAGTGTGATAATATCTAAAAACCTTGAGGGCAGCACTGCCTGGAATGGGCCATTGAGGACAAAAAAAGACCAAAAATCTGCTTCTACATGCATCCCTCTTATGTAATCAGGCATTTCCTGATGGTTAACAAGTCACTTGAGACAAATGACACAGGGTGTACATCACTTGCAGGAAACCCACATCATACAGTGCAAGTCCAGCTACAGAGTCTTCAGTGCCGAATATCAAAAATAGACAACGCGGGCGTCAAGGTGGATGTGTGCAAATCATTTGGATTTTTCTCCAAAAAATGTTTGACATATTGTTACTGTTTGGGTTTTTTTGTAACAGCTCTTTGTATCACATACAACAAGTATGCTAGACATTCTTGGCATGATATTCTATTTTGTGGGGCAAGGAGTGTTTGGAGCATCACTCATCAAACGGACAGTCCATCCCGGGGGCAACATCACCCTGCACTGTGACTTGGGATCAGATGTAGGAGATGTAGAATGGCATAGAACCTATATTGGTGTTAAAGGTCCAGTGTTAAGTATGTCAGAGAGATTTACTCCACCTCGTTTCAGTGTTACACAGAACTCCTCAACAAAATCATTTGACCTGAAGATTCAGAACATTAGTGATGATGATCTTGGACTTTACTACTGCTCTGGGATGACCGTTGAGACAGTTGAGATGACCAGTACGACTTTCAAGGTGTCTTTTCAAGGTATGCACTTCAAGTACACTAGAATTAGTGTCTGTCGATTTTTAGTTAGTTTTGATTCAGATTCAGAATCATAACTGTATTTGTGTGTGTGTGTGTGTGTGTGTGTGTGTGTGTGTGTGTGTGTGTGTGTGTGTGTGTGTGTGTGTGTGTGTGTGTTACTATAGCTCCGGTCCCCATGTCCCTCCCATCTTGTCCACCTCCTCCAGACCAAGAGCAGTGCTGGATGCTACTGGCCAGTCTGTGTCCCGTGTGTGTATTTCTTGGTGTAATCTCCTCCACCTGTGTGTGCTGCATCATCCTTGAGAAAGGTGCAGATACAAACCTATACAAATGATTCACTCCTTTTTACTCCACATTAGCTTAGTCATTGGGTTTGTTCATTTATAAAAATCAAAAACTTAAAAAATCAAACATTTTCTTCCATGCTCATATACAGGACCCATGAATATAAAGGTTAATCAGACTATAATGGCAATAGATGACACCACAACCACAGTAGTCTGCAGAAACATGCAGTAATGCAACCCTAAAGATGCTGACTCTGGGTGCCACTGGACCCTCAAGGACATGCAATGCACAACTCAAAAGACTCTTCCAGGTTTACATTTGATTACCGAGATTTTATGTTGTCCTTGTAGCCATTGACAAATGTTAAAACTGCTGTTGAAAGAAAACCTTAAAATGCTGTGGTTGCTTGCATCCGCAATGACAACGCATCAACAATGTTCAAAGAGCCTTTTCAAGGTTTTACTTGTCGAGAAAATTCTAAAACTGTTTTTTTTTTTTTTTTTTTTTTTTAACACTTTTTTTCTTGCACTTTTTTTCAGCACTGTTTTTATCATATAGAGTATGTAACAATGATGTCTGTGCTACTTCAATGGTCATTGGTTTCTGTTTATTGTTTGGTGTCTGCAGAGCTAGGGGCCCCAGAGGTGGTGCTGTGGCTTACCATCACATATCTGCCTGTGGTTTCTAGACTCTATTCCGTGCACCTTTTTTCACCAGAGCAATCAACACCTCCCTTGACACCTATACAGTGGAAACATTACAAGCATCCATCGCTGTTTGCGTATCAGTATTGTAACTTTTTACTGCATGCACTGCCTTTATGTTGTAGTGTCACCTCAAACCAAATGGACACCAAAAGTAATAAAGTGAACATTGTTGCAAACTCTTGTATGTACCTGCCACAAAGCTCAAGTGATGTGGTGTGTCTGATTCATAAACAGTCTAGTAGAGTACACCATCTCACACAATGTCTGTGCCTGTGCAAGATGCATGTGGTCACCTATTTCCTGTTGTCTTAACTGCCACTGAAGTCCCCAGACTATAAATAACCTGTGTATGAGGTGCCTAAAACACACTACCGCACCACTATACAATGATAATAGTTATCTGTGATGTTTTTTTATTTTTGTTTTTATAACAGTTGTTATAACTAGTTTCTTCCATATTTAATTAGGTTTAATCATGTTTGGTGTCCACTAATGGGTTTGGTGTCCACTAATTACTACAGCTACTGCCACATTAAATACTGTGTATCATAGCTCATTAAACTACATATCCTCTAGATTCAGAGAACCACTGAGGCTTAGGAGCAATGTTAGATAAAAGTGAATAGTTTGCTGCCATACTCTATCAGTGTAACCTACAACTTAAAAGTACATCTGGTTGGATATAGTGTGCTTCAAGAACTGTATTTGCCAACCTTGAACAACGTCTTTGAACAAAAGTTGGTGTGACTGGTCTAGGTCTCACATAGAGGAACGAGGAACACCACTTTGTGGTACTAACAGTTGTCTATCAACAGAGCTGGTTAACAGAGTGCTGTAACAAGGGAGATGTTATTTAGTGTTAGACGCATTACACTTCCTGAGAGATTATAATCTGTCTCACAACATCCGTGTATAGGCCTATGTGTGATGTGTCGATTGGTGGAAGCATGCTGAAACCACTTTTAGCACTTTTATACAACAGAAAGTGATATACGGCAGTAAAAGTAAGTACTGCTTTTGTGGCTTACAGCTCATTTAATGCTGTTGTTCCAGATAAGGTCAACAAAAAACTGCCATCTTAGACTCAGACAGTGGAAATATGTAACTGGATTCTGGATTTTCTCCCCAACAGACACCGGAACATGGCCATTATACCTCCCATTGCCTTGATTTTCAACATCTGCACCCCATATTCTCAGCCTGAAGTGTATATCATGCTCACACATATACATATCTGTGTAGCCAGATAAAAACTCCAATGCATCAATTTTAGTTCACACTGATACCATCACCATCACTGGTGAAGTGGTGCAGGAAAAAACTCTGTCCCTCAAGGGACCTAGCTGATTCACTAAAATCTTTTTGTTGTTGAATTTACAGGGTAAGGAACCTAGGCACTGTTTCCCAAATGCATAGTTGCAACCTGCTAACTAAGGTAGCCACTTTGTTGGTTGCAATGCAATTTCCCATGGCCAACGTTGCTAACTTGTCCACTAGACACTATGCTTTTGGGAAACGGAGGCCTGGCTACTGGCTAGTAGCCTGGAAATGGGTTTGAATCCCAGCTGCCGTTGAGCAAGACAGTTAACTTATTGAGGTACCACCAATACAAATTGGTGGTAAAGGTGTATCCAAACTGAAATGAGTTGGCCAATTTGTCCCAATCATTTGGTTTAACAAAGTTCTTTCACAGTCCCAACCTGGTTACACTTTATTTGAAGGTACCGTCAAAAGACTGACATGACACTGTCATTAACTATGACATGACGTTGTCATGAATCTGTCATAGACTTTATACATCTATCATGAATACTATCATTAAGTGTCACCCGGTATTTGTCATGGTTAGGGTTAGGGTATGTCAGAATTCATGACAGGTTTATAAAGTTTATGACAGACTCTTGACAACGTCATGTCATAGTTAATGACAGTGTCATGTTAGTCTTATGACGGTGTCGAAATGGAGAGTGGTGTCCGAGTCTTTGTCTTATGGTGTTGTCTTGCTTGGTCTTATGACGGTACCTTCAAATAAAGTGTTACCCACAACCCTCTATTTTTCACAACCATGGAAATAAAGAGAATATTTACCAGCTTTCTGACCCAATCACTGAGCAGTTGTCCTTGAAGCTAACCCCTCCCAACGGAAATCCGCATCAAAGACCCCTGCAGTAATAGACACCTCAGTTGCAGAGATGGACAAGCTTGGTGTCACTACTATTGTGCTTTTGTGTAAGTAGTCACATATTTACCTCTGATACCTCTGTTGTTTAGTTTGTCTTCTGATATTGTCATTGCTAACACAATTAATAATTGTTTTAGGTGTGATACTCTATGGTGTAGAGAGAATCTCTGCTGAAGTGGTTGAGACTAGAGTCAAACCAGGAGCCGATGTTACTTTGCCATGTAACTCAAGCGCAGATCCGTCACTTATAGAATGGCATAGGAACTGCAGCCATGAGAATCAGCCAAAACTCTCCTTTGCACCCCGATGGACTCCACCTCGCTTCAGTGTTACTCAAGACCACTCGACCAAATCCAGTGTTCTGAGGATCAAGAACATCACAGAAGGTGACCTTGGACTTTACTACTGCAGCAGTGCAGCACGGAACGGAGAAGTGATTGGTTCATTCAAAGTGATCTTTGAAGGTAAGCATAGCACATACTTCATAAATACTATACTACTTGTACTATTATTAGCTACGGTAAAGAGGCTATGTTTTTTCCAGCATTGGTTTGTCTGACGGTCAGTTTGTTTGTTTGTTTGTTTGCATACAAAATAACTTGGAAAATAGATTTGGATGGCATTTTCAGACAATATGGGTATTGGGACAGATTACATTTTGTTGGTAATCAGTGATCCGGAACACCATCTGAATTTTTTTTTATTGTTTCAGTGACAATTTTTCCTTGGTAAAGGTCTGTACTCTCTCTCTCTCTCTCTCTCTCTCTCTCTGTGTGTGTGTGTGTGTGTGTGTGTGTGTGTTTTCATAGAAACCCTTCCCAACCCTGCACCCACTTGTCCTCCTCCTGACTGTGGGCACTACTGGATACTGCTGGTCAGTCTGTGTCCCATTTCTGTTCTTCTCTGCATCATCTCCTCCACCTGTGTGTACTGCCTGGCCAGTGAAAAAGGTGTAGTATACCTCTTTGTGGCATTCTTAGTGCTTTTAGTCACCCCCTCTTAATTTCTTAAAGCAATATACCGGAGTAAGTTTAAGCATAGCCCTGCTGCACGAGCCTTCTAACAGCAATATATTTCGCATGAAATGAAAGATTTTCGAACAGCACAGACCTAACGCAAATGCGAAACACTTTACATTGAGTCAATGTAACCTCAGATCTTACTTTCGGTTTCCAATAGTCAGGTCCCATTGATTAAGTGTAAAGTGCCTGTTCGCTTCTGCGCTCGCGTTCGGTCTGTGCTGTACCAAATTATTTTGTTCCACTCGCTAACTAGCGCATTTAGCAAGCTCTTTCAACAGGGCTATGTTTGAATTCACTCCGGTACTCTCCTTTAAACAGATATATATCTTTCTTTTGTTCTGACCAATAAAATGTTTTTTTTTTTTGTATTAAATTCAATAGGATCCAAAAAGACTTTTCAGACCATTTCAGTCATTGAAGACACCACAACCACCACTGTCGTATACAGAAACATGGAGTAACGCATTCACATCGATGCAGCCTCAAGTTGAAAATTGCAAACAAAGATCCCAGACATTGAAGGTCTATTTACTGTTGAAATTTAAAAATATTTAGCAGAAAGCTGCTACGTGTAAGGTCATGTGGACTATTTTCAGTATTGACGGATTTCCTACGCAGGTTTGCATTCAGTCATTGTGTTTAATGCAGAGTCCACATGAGGTAGAACGTGCATTATTGAAAAGACGATGCAAATCTTGTTAGTTTGCTGATTGCTTGACAGCCATATGCACAACATGGTGCTAATGCTTTTTTTTACATCACAGTGACAATCGTATCTTATCATTGTGTTGTTGTTCGTTTCTATTTTTTTAATATTTTAACCTAAAAGTCTATACATACTATTGATACAGTGGCTCCTTTAAGATGTATAACGTTACAATATCTCCATGTGTTTAGAAGTCATTTCATTTCATTTGTACTGTTGGTTACATTAAAGATTTTTTTTTTTTTTCTTTTTTTCTTATCTATGTGCATCAGAATGTTTTTTTATGTCAGACACTGATAGTATTAGAAGTTTTAGGCCCAATGTTTCTGTGTATCTATATGTGTGTTCCTATGGAAAATAAATCATTGTTGTCGTTTGATAGAGAGCGCTGAGATTGGTCTTCAGGGATACAGGATTATTATGGTATGTCATTGTCACTCTGTCCTATGACTGGTCATATTCTGGTCAGTGTCTTCCTTTACTAATACCATGGCAGGTTCATGTGTTAACCATTTTAGATACGCAAAAACCTACTTGAGTGAGCTATGCTGGTATTACCTAGCCTGACAAGCCAGACTATAACATAAAATGTGTAGTCTGACCATGAGTGATAGACCCTCAGGTAAGACGGATACAACCAATCAGAGCAACTAACAAGCCGATTCAAACAATGCTAAGACTGTCTAATGTCTTATGTCAACACTGCACTACGTGGTTGTGCTAACAATATGCATGTTTTGATAGCTAAAACAGGCTCCTTTCCACCACACATCAACAGGATAAACTGCTGTTACTGTGGCCTTATCGAGAGCTGTCTGAGCCCCACCCATAGGCACTACACATGTCGCCAACAGGATCATATTGAAGTGAAACCATACCGTCATCTTACCAGTTTACAATCAAACAAAGTGATAAGCTTACTTAAGCTTTACTTATTGCAACACTTATGACTTGCAGAATGACTGTAGTCTTTGATCGTGATATTTAAATATAAAAGTTATGCTCTTATAGGTGAAAGTATCCAGAATGTAAAAAGCTGCAGGCCTAATATTCTTGTTCAATCAGTTTGACATTAAATACCAGCCTCTCTACTTCAGCCTTGTCACCCTCACATCATTAACAGTGTTAAAAAACACAAAATGTTTTCCTTCAGTCTGACCCAATCACTGAGCACCCGTAATGGTAAAGTTAACACCCCCCAACGGAAATCCGCATCAAAGACCCCTTGCAAAAATCAACCACTTCAGTTCAGTCACAGAGATGGACAAGGGTGTCACCTTCGTGCTTTTGTGTACGTATCCATTTCTATTTGTTGTCTTCAACCATTAGCATTAAAAACAATTATGAACATTAATGTGTGATCACCTTTATTGATAATTACCCCTTGATAACTTTTTAGGTGTGATTTTCCATGGTGTGGAGGGAATCTCTGGAGTAGTGGTTGAGATGAGAGTCAAACCAGGAGAAAATGTTACCTTGCAGTGTAACTCAAGCGAAGTATCAGTTATAGAATGGCATAGGAACTGCAGCCATGTAAATCAGCCTCCGTTCCTCATTGCTCGTAACTGGGGTCCAGCTCGATTCAGTGTTACACAAAACATGTCAACTAAATCCAGTGTTCTGAAGATTGAGAACATCACTGAAGGTGACCTGGGACTCTACTACTGTTCAGTTAAAACAGGGCAGTCACAGACAAGCAAACCAGTTGATACATCTTTCAAAGTCGATTTCGAAGGTAATTTTACAGTCTTCCAAGATTATTATTATTACATTGTTTTACATGTATGATATGCCTCACTATCTCTACATCAAATGTCTGCATGTTTTCCATATAGACACCTCACCCATTCCTGTGCCTCCCAGTTGTCCCCCTCCTGACTGTGGTCACTGCTGGATTCTACTGGTCAGTCTGTGCCCCGTTTCTGTTCTTCTCTGCATCATCTCCTCCACCTGTGTGTACTGCTTCACCCGTGAGAAAAAAGGTGCGGCCTCTCTCTCTCTCACACACACACACACACATCTTGAAATCCCACTCTTTTCTTTTGTTTAAACTATCAGCTCTTTCTTGTGCTTTGCTCTGTTTAACATTAAAAAGTTTTTCTTTTTTTCTATGACAATTCCAATGGAAAGAATCCATGAATAAGGAGATCTATTCAACTATGTTGGGCATAGAAGACGTCACTACCACAGTAGTCTACAGGAACATGGAATAATACAGTCTTGTGGATGTGACTCAACAGACGCAACGGAAAGTCATTTCAATGTCCTGACTTAGTAATGTTACAATTAAGAATGATAAGATGTACATACTGCTTTATTGAGCTCTTTAGAGGCTCTCTCAAGTCTTAAGCATTTTATGTCTTTTTAATTTTCTCTACCATAAAATGTCAAGTTAAGTTTGCATTAGTGTATATTATTCTTTCCACAAATTCAAGCTATCTTTTTATAGGCTGCTTCTGTTATATCTTCAAACTATGGAATCAATGATTTGAGGTCCTCTCACCTCTGACATTTGAGTAAGATATAAAAAGTATGTGTGCAGTCACATTTTTATGTTCATGTAAACATTTCCTGGACCCACTTATTCACTTTAAAGTGTCTGGTAACCTTGAGCAATAAATCTGACTCTCCAGTCTTATTTTCTGATTGTATAAAACTTCACATAATAAAGCTTTGGTTCCTTCTGATGGTAGTTTGGGACATTTACAGAGTGATTGTTGATAGTCTCTATCACTTCTGTTATAGACTTAAGACCAAGCAGGAATGATGACTACAGGAGTGGAGGTGGGGGGAGGAGGAGAAGATGAGAAGGATGTCAAATTCTGTATAGAACTAATCTAGGCAGCGGAGAGAGCCCGGGCCGATTGAAAAAAAGACATTCTAGTTCAGAGGGAATATATATATATATATATTGAATAATATCTAGTGGAAGCTACTGCCCATGCTATCAGTCCAGTTGATGTCCTGCGTGTTTGGTAGATCATGTAATGGTAATGGTACTCCATTTGTTATCTGTGCTGTAACAGCAACTTGAGCTTGGCCTTGTGTCTACTTTGCCCTAATACTCATGGTTTCTGCTGTCTCTCTGACTCTCAGAAACACACATTTCTAAAGAAAGGTTGTTATCACCTGTTGTAATCACAGGCCTAGTTAAGTG
This sequence comes from Sardinella longiceps, assembly GCA_027497455.2. Classification (NCBI taxonomy): domain Eukaryota; kingdom Metazoa; phylum Chordata; class Actinopteri; order Clupeiformes; family Clupeidae; genus Sardinella; species Sardinella longiceps. The sequence continues at coordinate 16,830 of JAODXP020004033.1, forward strand.
TGAAGGGCCTCTAACAAGTTTGTCTGTTTGTGCAATGTGGCAAACCATATCCAGGACACTTCCTTTTAGCTACCTAGCACTGAATGATGAAACGATGGGGGGCGCCATGGCTAGAGCGTCCAGGGGGGTCAGGATTTGGCTGATTAGCTTCGCCAATTAGCATTACACTTCCTCGTCGCCATTTTCCAGAAATGACATCATATCCGACTCCATTTGACATATGTTGATTGGTTAATGCTACACTTTCAGCTCATGCTAACTAGCTTCCTGTGCACATCAGGTGTGTGCCGGCCTCATCTCCATTAGTAACATGGCCCTCATTGGCCTAATGAAATGGAGTCGGAAGTGAGTTCCATGAAACGCCATCTTGACAACTGAAAATTTTGTTCAATTTTGGATGAATTCACTAGCCTAGCATTCCACATTGGAATGAATGGGAGGCGGGACTTGGTATGTTTCTCCAGGTTTATTAATACCTCCATGAGAGCGCCAGATCATTACTCCGGGGACCCGTTATTGGTTCCGAGGTCATTTCCCGATCCTACCCTATCTCTCTCTCCTACTTGTTTCCTGTCCATCTCCATACTGTCCTATCTGATTAAAGGCAAAAAGACCCAAAAATATCTTTAAAAAAAAAAAAATCTAATCGATCTTCTCATGTATACCCTATTAGCAGGGTTCCCGCGCGGTCATAAAAAGTCTTAAAAGCATTGAATTTGTGAAAATGGAAATAATACCTTAAAAAGACTTGAAAAAGTCTTGAATTTTGATGTCTTGGTCTTAAATTTTATGCAGTAGGCAGTCATATTCTTCTCCGTATTGCACCACTCTTTGTCAATCACCATCATTTGATTAATTAAATAGGTTACGTAGCCTAAATAGCTGGCGGAACCAAAGTTCAGAACGCAACGCTGCTTTTGATCCGAACATGTCACTGCAGCACCAAAAACAAACACAAGCAGCAAGCATGTGAGCGTATGTGAGCGTAACGAGGATGGGTGGGGAGACATGCAGCTGGATGGTATGTGACTGTTAACTCCATATTTTAATTTCGAGGCTCAAAATGTTAGTAGACCTTTTGAATTTTATAAATAGGCAGGCTGTGGCCATAGCCTACTAGCCAATAATTTTTAGCATAATAGACTGACCATGCATATGTGTATTTATTATTGTGACTGATAGCTGTAGCCTAACCAATCGAGTATAGACCGGTAGGCTAGGGATGACCTGCTGTAGAATAAGCAAGCATTTCTCTTCCCCAGACTAATTAAAATAGCCTAATTATTTTCACGAAAAGCATAAAGATTTGAGTTGGACTAAGTTTCTTTGAATTATTGATAGGCCTAAGTAGGCCTATTTTAACGATCTCATTGCGCATAACGTTAGATGCAATTTTCCGACACTTCGGGAAACAACACATAACGTCCTAAAAATTATTCCTCAGCGTCTAAAATTGTCAAAACTCGTTCATTCTTGCCTGAAAGTTCATGCGAAAGGCCTGACTGAATGGCGAACGAAGACGCATCTCAGGGGGAAAAAAATACAGCAGCCGGCGTTTAGAGAAAGTCATAAGCTGCGCAGGTATGCAGGGCCAATGCAGCGAGGTCCATGTGCGGTCCCAGCGCTGAAGGGGTAAAACTTTGTTGGTTCTTGAAGGATTATTCCATCTTACTTTTTCTAAATTATATTTACATTATTAATAGCTATTCTAAGAGCTATTTTGATAGGCCTACCACTTGCCAGTACAGTGCTTTTATGCAGAGACCATTAATTATACCTGTAACCTATTGCTTTTGTTTTAAACCTAGTCTGTTAGCCTATCTAATCTTGTATTTATGTTTTGTTTTTTGTTTTTTTGCAGTGGAGTTGATATTGTTTTTTGATGGGTATTTTAGTACAGCCCTTGCTGTATTTGACAGTGGCCTGGGCCCTGACACTGAACTGTCAGTCATACTTGGCTAGAGGCTCAGTTTGTCTATGCCTCACCATCCATAAACCTGTGGAAGAAAGCAAGCTCACACATGAGTTCTAGGATGTCATAATGTGTTAAATTGAGTATTGAGAGGGATTGCTATATGGTGTACTCTGTTGAGTTTTATGAAGTATCAAAGTACTCAATTTTTCTTTTGTAATTGCTTTTCATGGTGAAGGTACATGCTTCTTTCCCTCCATTGGAAAATCATAGAAACAATCATGCCAGTTACAAATGAAAAATCTGATATTTGCAATGTTAAGGCAAAGCCTAGGTGCGCTGGTTGGTGTGTGCCACGTACTGCTATTTCCCGTTCACCTTTTTCATCCCTGACCTTGGTACTTGGTAACATGGGCGTGAAAGCAAACACCTTCCATCGCCAGAGTGTTTCAACCAAGTAGCCTACTACAGCTCCTGCAAGTATACGACCACAACAAGAGTGGATCGCCAGTTTTTTTTGTTGTGGGTCTGTGAAATAGGTTGCGCAATAGGTCTTAATTTTTTACATAAATGGTCTTAAAATGGTCTTAAAAAGTCTTGAATTTGACTTGAAGAAACCTGTAGGAACCCTGTACACTTTACGGTAAGGATACATGAATACACAGGTGGATGAAATCATTGATGATTAATTCACAATTCATGCATTACTTCATCTCTGAATGTCTAATGAGTCATCAGGAATTAACATGAATTCATTGTTTGTCATTAATGACCTCCTGCTGAAATATAGCACATGTTCTTAAACATTAATTACTCTGGGTACATCATCATGAGTCATGATTAATTAGCATGATCTTGATGACCTCATCATGTTTTTGCTGACCCCTGATTGTTGACTGCTGGATTCTACTGGTCAGTCTTTGTCCCATTTCTGTTCTTCTCGGCATCATCTCCTCCACCTGTGTGTAACAGATAAATAAAGCGCTGAGTAAATGATCAGATGACTGTTATGTAACAGTAACCAGTGGAGTATGCCAGTGAATAAACTTAACTGCCCAGCTGCCCCTGCACTTCAGTAAGTGCTTGCACCAGTGGGTTTTGGCCTTCTCATTTCCTCCTTATGTGAGGGTAGGCCAACATGTCTCACTACAATGAAGGACTTTTCTTTTCAACAACAGGTTAAATCTCCATCACTAACAGTTGCCTTAATATGTAGATGACTTTATCCTACATTTTACTACTTATATCTAGCTTCTAACTCCGGATATCCACGGTGTCAAGATTCAATCAACAATCTAATATAAGAAGTTCTAACTCAGAAAGAGAGCATTGCTTTATATTTATACCCATGCCTAGTTTATGATAATATGATATATAATTTCACACAATTACACTATGGTTGAATAACACGTAAAACATATATTCTCTTAAGAATAAGAAAGAATCAGTTAATCCTGTTTGATTCTTGTGCCATGAAGTGTCAGTGTCATTACCCCAACCCCTCTAACTGTCACATCAATGTGGTGTTTAAAAAAAAGCAGAAAATTTTCCATCAGCTGACCCAATTACTGAGCACTTGTCCTTCATGTCCTCCATTAATGGTGAAGTTAACCCCTCCCAACGGAAATCCGCAACAAGGTGGTGTGTTCCAGTACCCGTACTTACTGTGCTTAGTTTGAGTACGAAGTGCGTTCACTCTCAGATTGCAGCGAGTGTGAAGTGTACTGTAAGTACCCGGATGGTGCCCTCATAGCGGTCAAATCGCTGAGTGTGGATCGGTGTACACTTTTCGTACTCAACTTAAATATGGCGACCGCAACTACCGGTCAGCATTTTTTTTTTTTTTTATTGTTCAATATATGCACAAATCCAAACAAGTACTTTAAAAATGTATGATACTGTGCATGTACAACACCGCACTTGCAGTTATACTTGTTATTGTCTCCCGTTTTAGCAGGTTTCAGCTTGCTATCTCCTAGCCGCAAATAGCCACCTGTAATTTCCAGTAAGTGCACCATGAAGTATTCGATTTGGAACTGTACTGACTTGTTGAAATGTGTACACTTAGTAAGTGCGGAGAGTGTACTCCATTGAAGTGTACTCATGGAAGTATGAATATTGGAACACACCAAGGGTGCTTCCTAATGCTCTGATATGCTATTGTTTGCTGAGACAGTTTGAATTGTATGTTATAGTCTGGCTTGTCAGGCTACTGCACCTACAGTACCATTTAGTGGTCAGAATTTAAAAGCTGTTGCAGCAGACATCATAGATAAAACAGCAATATTAGCTACACCCTTCCTCACTCACTTCCTGTGACTAACTGAATTTTAAAAGGATTGTCTCCTTCACTGATGTTAACATGTACAGAATTCAAAAGACTAGGCCAAATCCAAATCCTGTCCCTTTTTTTCTCAGCCTCCTCACTGTCACATCATTGTGGTGTTGAAAGATGAAAAAAAGTTATGCCTAGGCCTACATCTATTGACCCAACCTCTGAGCAGTTCTCTAATAGTGAAGTTAACTCCTCCTCACGGAAATCCGCAACAAAGACCCCTGCAGACATCAAGCTCCTCAGACACAGAGATGGACAAGCTGCATGCCACTTTAACCATGCTTCTGTGTAAGTATGATTCTGTGTATAAGTTTTAAAAAATGTTCCTGTTTTTTTTTTTTGTTTTTTTTTTTTTAGTTATTACTGCTTTACTTACCATATTACTTACCATTACTTATTAACCTTTACTGACCATTAATTATTTATTTTTAGATATGATTTTCTGTATTGTGGAAATAGTCTCAGCAGAAATGCTTGAACAAAGAGTCAAACAAGGAGACAACATCACTTTAGAATGTAACTCTGACACAGAGGCTTCACTGATAGAGTGGCGAAGGAACTGCACCCATGTGAATCAGCCAACATTCGCCATATCAGACAGATATGCTCCACCTCGCTACAACATCACAACCTCAACTAAATCCAGTGTTCTGTGGATTGAGAATATCACTGAGGATGATCTTGGATTCTACTTCTGTGTTGGAGGGGCCTCGAAAAGGGAACCATTTGATAAAACTATTGAAGTTATATTTGAAGGTAATTTTCATTTTCATGATACTTAGTGAAGGCCATTGCAGTCCATTTTCAAGCCGCTTATCTGCCATGGGATGAACTTAACGGGGAGTGGCGGTATGTTTAAGCAGTCCTTGGCGTTTATCTTGACGCTAGTACAGAACATGCTTGGATCACTGAATTTTATGGCTTACTCATTTATGAATGGATTTGTATTGAATGAGAGTGTGTCAAGCTTTCAAACAACAAGTTGCCTAGTCTGAAATTTGGCAGTTTTGATGAACCAGACTCAATACTGCTATTGCCTATATGTTGTCACCTATGCATAGGCCTACATGTAATACACCTATAGTATTTGTAATTGATGTGTGTGTGTGTGTGTGTGTGTGTGTGTGTGTGTGTGTGCCATATAGACACATCCCCTCGCCCTACACCTACCAGCTGTCCTCCTCCTGACTGTGGGCACTACTGGATTCTGCTGATCAGTCTGTGTCCCATTTCTGTTCTTCTCTGCATCATCTCCTCCACCTGTGTGTACTGCTTCACCCATGATAAAAGAGGTGCAGCCTCTCTCTCTCGCACACACACACATCTCGAAATCCCACTCTCTCTTTTTGTTTAAACTATCAGCCCTTTTTTATGCTTTTTTTCTGTTCAACATTTAAGAAATGTTTTTCTTTTTTTCTATAACAATTTCCAATGGAAAGAATCCATGAATAAGGAGATCTATTCCTCTATATTGGGCATAGAAGACACCACAACCACAGTAGTCTACAGGAACATGAAATAATACAGTCTTGTGGATGTGACTCAACAGATGCAATGCATACATTTCAATGTCCTGACTCAGTAATGTTTTAAGCATTCTATGTCTTTTCTCTACCGTAAAATGTCAAGTTAGTTTTGCATTAGTCTTATTCTTTCCGGAGGGCGCAAATTCAGGCTAGCTCTTTTTAGTCTGCTTCTGTTTATATCTTCAAACTATGGAATCAATGATTTGAGGTCCTCTCACCTCTGACATTTGAGTAAGATATATACAGTATGTGTGCAGTCACATTTGTATGTTCATGTAAACATATAGACCCACTTATTCACTTTAAAGTATCTGGTAATCTTGAGCAATAAATCTGACTCTTGTCGGATTTCAAAAGATGAAGAAAAAGACAGCAGGAAAGCCAAGTTTCTCAAAACGCATGCAGGTCATTTAGTGAGCTTTCACCGGAGAGAATTAATGTTACAAGATGTTCCAAAAATTCTAGTGACCGAGAGTTTTCCTACCTCATATATACTCAAACAATCCTACCAGTAACTTCAACAAACCAACAGTCTTAAAGGTTACTGGCACTTTGCCATATATAGAGATTGAGGTTGTAAGCTGTGAACATTACGTCTTTGAGGATCTCTTGTGTCAACAACATCTGTTAGACTATACATTAACTGTCAATTTAAGATGAGGCACTTTTCCATTCCTGTCCTAAACAACATTCCTTTCAAACAACACTGTTTTAGGGAGGCCTTGTTTTGACTAGCTGTTTACCCTAGAGACTATGTTCTTTTAGCCTTACTTGATGTCATATAACATTAAAAAATTCCCACATATTCCTCCCTTTTTTGATTTTAACCTTAAATCAAAACACTGCATCAAAATTTTACACATTGAATATGAAAAATAACAAACCTATCTATTCTCTCGGCAGCACAAATGACCTTTGGCACAGATAAGATTAATTTTACAGGCAGTCTGCAAATTTACACATTTACACTCCATAGGGGCCAACCTTGTTTCCAATCTAATTGGAAACACTTTAAGCTAAATTACGTTACACAACTTACTAAATGTGAAAAGCAAGCCACCATTATATATTGGCTAAGTGCTATAAGAAAAATAAAAAATGTCATATTACGGAGATGAACATCAATGTTTAACCTTAACCTTACTGTGGCTTTGCTTACTATTGTACTTTTGCTTAAATATTTGGTCAATGAACCTTGAAAGAAAATTAAAAAGTTAGAATCACATTCCACATATGTGTGTGCACATCAGTACTTTATTACAAGTTGGATGTACCAGTATGTTTTGTGAACTGAATCTTTTCCTTCTCTTCTACTATTTGGCTAACCTTCACATGCCAGGGGCTGGCCTTTGAACTCTGAATTCCTTCATTTTTGATTTCCTGGCCTCAATTGGTCATCTCAATTGGTCGTCTCAATTGGGCACCTCCCTTTGGTCCACACTGGTTCCTCAGACCCCAAGTTAGGCACTGTCCACATGGTCCACATTGGTTCCTTGGATACCCCAATTGGATCTCTCGCTTGGGCACAGTCCCCATCATGGTTCCTTACTTGGTTGTCTGAAAACGTTGTTCCACTCATCCAACATTCATACTATACATCCCCCCTTGTTAAACTTCAGTTTAACAAAAGCAATTCCCAAAACCAAGACTACTCAAACTCACGTTGTTAAAATGTTAATCCATTCACAACTTAACCTTAAGTTCGTTGTTTACTCTTTATATTTCACTTTTACCTGTAATCTTAGTTAGTACTTTTAACTCTTTACTTTTTAGAATAGTTTGATTAGTTCATTCATTCACCATTCATTGCAGAGGGATACTCGGTGGATGGATACTCTGTAGAATGGTATGCATGGGAATGCGTTGACACTGTCCCTGATCTTTTCCAAGGACATCTTTTGGAGTTGTAATAGGTGATTGTGCTGGTAGGCATAGCCATCCTCGTGGCAGTTGCTGTGGGTGGTATGATCCATCTTTGGGAGTTGCTGTTGGTGGTGGTTCGATATTGATGTTGGTGGCCAACCCTGCATGACTTCTTCTAACTGCTATTTTTATGAAAAGATTTCTCCAACAGACATTATAGACATTGACACACAAGACATACAACAAGAAAACATAAAAGAATTTCTGATGCTATAAATGTATCAAAATGTCTATTAAATCTATTAAGATATCTCAAGATGTATCACTGTTGCATTTAAATTCATGTATAGCCAATCAAAATGAGACAGTACATTAATCGTATGTGTATGCATATTAACTCAAATATGATGTTAAGAAATTTTGCTTCGTCAATTAATCATTTTGCACAAACTATTTGCATAAGCTAAAACATATCCTCCAACTCAAGTCGTGCTCTGCATTTTGCAAACTGCCAAACATCCAAATCCTTAACATCCCTGATGAAATTTATAACCAAAATATTACTTAGAAGCCAATAAAATATCAATATCTCTACAAATCTACAAACAATCCAATTATACAATACGTTTACTTTAAAATCACTGCTTATGTTAATTTCCAAATATTCAAGAAACATCCCACCAGCTTAATCAGACTCAAAAGTAACTTACCAACATGTGCGCCTCATTTAGAAATCACCAAAGAATCACTGCTACACTCCCACTTGGAGTTTCCTTCTGTACATTTTATCACAAATTTTATAGCCAAATCACATAACTAAATATCAACAAAAGTAATATTATCATCAATCACATATTCCAATAACTTAGAAATCCTTCATAATCAATTTCCACTGTGGAATAAGACAGAACCCCCTTGGAATAATTTAATGATATAACTACTGGTCTTACTGTAGTAATGGTATGTACTGTAAATGTCTCAACTTCTTCTTATGCTTAATGGTTATTTGTGCTTAGTTACCGTTCTCTTCCAAATATTTTATTTCAGAATTTTATAGCTTTCCAAAATCCTTATGGTTTACCTCCTCACTGGTAAATACAGTTGTTAAGGCTGCACTTATCCACTAAGAAATCCACTGAAAGAAATTATGATGCTACATAAGGTTCTTTTAACTCAGGACAATATTTTTAAAAAGATAATTGTGCTCTTTTCTGTGTCCACCATTTTGTCCTTAGAATTAATCAAATTAGAAATCAGTGTCTATGAAGCTGTGAAACACAAAATTATTTCTTAATTTGTAGAAATGGAGACTACTGACCCACAAACTTCCACTGACACTCTATGCAAATGCACCTGCAGGTTTCAGTCTTGATCACATAAGGCAAGACTTGATGAAATTGATGGCATAAGCCTTTAAATTTGACTTCTGACCTTTTATGTAAACAATATCCTTTAGCTCTCCTTTAATATGTGACATAAGCCAGATACAAGAACATGTAACTCCTGTATCCATTAGATGCATAATGTGCAAAATGTGTATTGTTCCTTATCTGTTCCTGTCTTAACTCTGGGATTAATCAATACATTATGTCCGGTAAAGTTAAAATTTGCAAGGCTCCTCTATGGACGATATTCTGAAAGCAATCGTATGCTCACCCCTCGTCACATTCTTTCCCTCGTCACATTCCTTTCAAGCAAAGGCAGTTGGCTGGCATTTCTGAGGAACTTGATTTTGGTGGCAAGTCTTTATCTTTGAGAAGAGGACCCAGTCATAGAGGTTGTAGCAGACATGCTGGAGGCATAGCAGGTTGCATGGCAGAGGTAGGAGGAGAGCACCCAGTGTCATTTGAGCAGCATTTTCTTATGAGTGCTGTCACTTGGTCTTTTGTGGACCTCACCCTGAGACAGGCTGACAACAAGTCCATAGCCTTCGCCTCAGTTTGTCTCCTGAGATTTCAGTTCATCAGTTCACATAGTCCCCATCCTTGTTCTTTGTCTTTGTTCTTTGTCCCCAAGAGCCAAACTTTTCTTCAAGGAATGCAGAAAGGTGTAAAAGCCGTAACTTTTGCATATCAGAATGAAACCATGAGATGACATAATAGCCTTGTTCCCAACTGCGGGTGTATCAGTATAATGAAATCTATTCTTGACTAAACAGTTTTGAATGTTTGCACATTTCTATTCAGTGATATTAACACCTCTACTCTTACCCAGAGCATACTCTTACCCAGAGCACTATTTGTAAAGGTACAGTGTATGATGTTTCTTATACCATCCATTCATTTTCTTATCCTTAGTTGCAATTATATGAACTCATTTTTTGATCTTATAATAATCAATGGAATTCCATAGCCACAGTCTCCTTTTATACCACTTGTTGCAATATCCTGATAATTGCTTACATAATCCAGATATGCTGTAGGACTTTTTATGTCCTAGTCACACTGAATAATGAAACTTTTTGAACACTTACTAGTTGAATAGTTTTCTAAAACTACAAATTGTAGTTAAAGCAAACTTCACTTGTTACATAAAAGTGGTGCCTTATTTTAACTCAAACACTTTTACTTATGCTCAACATATTCTCTTATTCCATATACTCTTAAAGGCACAAAATTGCTCACTCCTTTCCTCGAAGCTTGAATGCTAAACTCGAATTGATGCTTTTTAATCACTATTCGCTTATACTTTTATAACTAATGAAACTTTATTTTTTTGTTTTTATCCGATTTCTAATACTTACTGTTAAAACTCTCTCTTACTGTTAGAACTCTCCATAGCTCTCTTACTGGTTGCAGTGTCACGAAATGGGCTGCCTTCTGTGTCTGACTGCATATTGTCTGTCAATTAAGCTAATTTTAGAATGGTGGTGTTCATCTGCTGGAACAGACACACAGTGGTGAAAGACTGATGCACAGATTTTGAATACTGGACTAAATCTTAATCAATTTCACTAAGTTTTCATTGTTACTACTTCTGAGAAGGGGTCTTATCCACAGTCCACTTAAACAAGCCAATCATCTCTAAAACAATTCAATTGCAATTTTTATCAATGTACATATGAATTCCAATGCATACATCTAATTATTAACATTTTCAAAATATTACTTTAACACAAAATTTGGCAAGGCAAAATGCTTCAACTTAGAGACACATGGAAAGTTTTCAGAAAGGATACATTTTACCATTCTCTTTGTTGTTTTCACACTTCCTCTATTGATGTTATTCCAAGGAGTCTTGGCAGATGTGTCAACCCTTCAATTAATCTCAATCAATAATCAGATTTAGTTAATCACAATAATCAGATTTAGTTAATCATCTTGAATTGTTAGATTAGCAACTGTACTTGCATTATGTCAATACAAAATATTATAATGTTAGATTTTGATGTAAACTCATTATCCAATATGTATTAACAGCTATAATATAATACTAATTATCTTTATCTTTAATATTATCTATTACCTTATACTCTTAATCTTATGTTTACTATTGCACCTACTCAAGAAAGAACATGCAAGCTCGCAGTTAAAAGTTAGTCTTCATGCTGGCCTTGTGTTTAGATTTGTGTTTAAATTTAGCTGTGAGTTTTGCTGTTGAGGAGTATTAGATGTGAGGTGCATACTTCAAATTCCAATGTCTCACTGACATGCCGATATCTTACAGCGACACACTTAGTTCAACATTACTCTCATTAAACAACTCTGCAAAAACTCAATCTCTATTTCAGCTGTTAATGCAACAGCTATTAATGCAATTACGGTATAAGTTTAAAGACAGATGTAACTGTGCTACTACTCTCAGTGTGGTAATAGTTTTCTTTTAATGAAAATTGACTGACTTTTAATGAAAATTGACTGAATAAAACCCATATCCTACATAATTCTTCCTTGAAAACTAGCAAATAGATAACAAATGTAAACAAAAGTTCCAGATTTCCTTAGAAGCCTCTCTTTTACCACTGTCTCCCCCTTCATTCAGCTGCAGGCTGAATTTAGAACGAATTATGATGTCTATCCTGTGAGGATGGTCTCACAGGCATGCAGGCAGACAACAGTCTGTATAGACAGGGGCAGAAAGATAATACTGAGTTCCTTTTAATCATCCTACTACTTTGCTCAGAACAAACAACAGTCACAGTCCCTGTTGAAAACATGGACAGGGTACTGGTAAGTATGTATCCACAGCTACTACACCTGTTATCAGTACAAACAAAAATTAGCAGGAGGCACACTTGGCAAATGATGACTAGTCATGTCCCAGGGTAAAGGAAATAACTTTTGTACCAAACTTCCCTGAAATTTCGCATTCACTCTTTACACTGATACTTTCATACTTTTTGTATACATAAAACATTAAACTCCACTGCATAATAAATATGCCCAAACCCACTGCATAATAAATATGCCCAAAATTCCAATTACAATATATCCTGTCCTTGAGAGACTTGTTTACTTTACTTACACCTCCGTTCTCACGAGCATTGTTACGAGATCAAGGAAAATGTAAAAACTAAACAGCAGTGTTAAAGCCCAATTTATGTAAAATCCTCAAACATTCACATAAAAACAAAAGACCAATACCTCCTTCTCCATCCTTTTTTTTTTTTTTTTTTTTTTAAACATGTACACAAAAAAGATCAAATCCGTCACCCGAAGGCCGAGAATTTCATTATTAGGCAACTACACAACCAAGCAAGATTGGGCAATTGACACTCACGTGGCCACTGCAATAACCTCGCTACGTACATCAGACGAGTACTCCAAAAGGAGCAGACTTACACCCCGTATCACTAAATCCGGCTCACCCCCGCATTCCATTAATGTTCTCTTTTTTCACTACTTGGGACATATAGGCATCACAAAATACTCCACAATCAACACTCAACAACCATAAAAATCAATTATCAAAATAATCAATAATCAATAGCCTATTCTCTGATATCAATAGCCTATTCCCTTGATTAAAGCGTCTCCCCACGCTGTACTACGACAATTAATGTTACTCAAAAAACAGAGGTAAAAGTTTAATTTTACACACCTGCCTGTTGGCAAAGTAAATATTACCTCATCCACAGAGCACATCTAAATCTTGGACAGGCTTGCACACATCCGCTGGCTAGTGTGCACCGCACAATGCACGAACTTTGGACGTAAAAGACTTCCCAGATAAATCTGACACAAAACGCAGACAACATTACACAAAAATGACGGGTGGACACAACCCCCCATAGCACAGACAGTCAGAAGACCTGTCCTTAGTTGCTGGAAATGTAAAAAAGACACAGTGTCTGAAAAAAAAATTAACTATACTGAGTAACCCCCTGGCCAGCCAAAAAAGTTAAAAAGCATAAAAATGTGACCCAAAAAACAGTGAAAGCAAACATCGTAGGAGAGAAAACCTGGCTCTTCCGCACAGATCACGCATGGCGGTGGAGCGAATGGAAAAAAGGATAAGCCAATCAGATATCATATTTTCTTACCCTCATCAGAGCTGGTGATATCATATTTCTTACCCCCATCAGAGCTGGCTGGTCAGTGCTGATTTCCAATTCGAGTCCAATTAAACAACGCCCTCTGTTCAGTGACGCCATGTCCATGCATCGGATTTCAAAAAGACGAAGAAAAAGATAGCAGGAAGCCAAGTTTCTCAAGGCGATGCAGGTCAGCTGATTGAGCTTTCACCGGAGAATTAATGTTACAGGACGTTCCAAAAATTCTCAGTGACCGAGAGTTCTCCTACCTCATATGTACTCTAACAATCCTACCAGTAACTTCCAACAAACCAATAAGTCTTAAAGGTTACTGGCACTTTGCACCCATATAGAGATTGAGTTGTAAGCTTTAACATTACGTCTTTAATGTCTCTTGTGTCAACAACATCTGTTAGACTATACATTAACTGTCAATTTAAGATGAGGCACTTTCCATTCCTGTCCTAAACAACATTTCAGCTTTCAAACAACACTGTTTTAGGAGGCCTTGTTTTGACTAGCTGTTTACTCTAGAGACTATGTTCTTTTAGCCTTACTTGATGTCATATAACATTATAAAATTCCCACACTCTCCAATCTTATTTTCTGATTGTATAAAACTTCACATAATAAAGCTTTGGTTCCTTCTGATGGTAGTTTGGGACATTTACAGAGTGATTATTGATCGTCTCTATCACTTCAGTTACACACTTAAGACCAAGCAGGCATGATGACAACAGTAATGGAGGTGGAGGAGGAGAAGACGAGGAAGATGTCAAATTCTGTATAGAACTAATCTAGGTAGCAGAGAGAGCCCAGACCGATTGAAAAAAAGACATTCTATGGTCACAAAGAATAAAAAAAACATTGATTGGATAGAGGCTATGATTGGCAGGGTTGGATATATTAACTTTCACCTCATTGGTCATTTGTGTTTTTCAATAGGCAGCAATTCACAATTACAAGCTCTGTCGTCTGTGAAAGTTCACAGAAACTGTTTAGAGTAGATAGAAATATCTCTGTAGTGGAAGCTACTGCCCATGCTATCAGCAACTTGAGCTTGGCCTTGTGTCTACTTTGCCCTAATACTCATGGTTTCTGCTGTCTCTCTGACTCAGAAACACAAATTTCTAAAGAAAGGTTGTTATCACCTGTTGTAATCACAGGTCTAGTTAAGTGTGAAAGGCCTCTCAGATGTTTGTCTGTTTGTGCAATGTTCCAAACCATATCCAGGACACTTCCTTTTAGCTATCTAGCACTGAATTTCTCAAACCTAAACAATCTTCTCATGTATGAAATATTATAACATGATCACTTGTGTTTTTCAGATAGGTGTAGCCAACATGAACATAATAACTTGTATTATTAATTTGTGCAGAACCACACAAAATGATCTTTCTTCCCTTACCTGTCAGGAGACTACAGGCTTTTACACGACTAAGATAATGACTTACCACATTTATTAAAAATGTACATTTCAGCAGGTCATAATTTAATGCTAGTGAAGGTATATTCAGAATATAGAAGGGTGCAGGCCAGTTAGTGTTAGTCTCTTTTCATCAGTCTTCTTTCATGTCAGCATGCGTTTAGAAAACTGAAAATTTCCACCAGTCTAACCCAATCATTGAGCACTTGTCCTATAATGGTAAAGTTAACCCCTCCTAACGGAAATCCGCATCAAAGACCCCTGCAGTAAAATTAGGTCTTTAGTCGTTTTTGCAACATCAACCAACCAACGCGACATCAACCAACCTTTCTTACGCCTTCCAGTGCTGCCTACAAGGCTCTACACCCCAAAATCGAGGGTTAGGATATATAAGGGGAGGCAGTGGTGCTTTTGAGGGCAAAAATTACCATTGAGCGTAAAATCAGCTCTCGTCAGTCACAGAGAAGAACATGATGAGCATCACTTTCATAGTGTTTTTGTGTAAGTACACATTTCTACTTCTGATCTTCCCCAACTGTTCAATATGGACATTGTTTTTAAAAACTACGCTATATGTGTTTATATACTTACCACATGTTCACTTTTTAGCTCTATTACATGGTGTGGGCCGAATCTCCGGTGAGGTGGTTGAACAAAGAGTACAACCAGGAGACAGTATCACTTTAGAGTGTAACTCGGAATCAGCAGCTTCTCTCATAGAGTGGAACAGAAACTGCACCCATGTGAATCAGCCGACATTGTCCATCCCACCAGGCAGATATACTCCACCTCGCTTCAGTATTGTAGGCTCAACTAACTCCAGTGTTCTGAGGATTGAGAACATCACTGAGGGTGATCTTGGACTTTATTTCTGTACTGGTTCAGTAAAGACTGGAGGATCACAGAAAAGAGAACCTTTTGGTAACACATTCAAGGTCCTTTTTGAAGGTGATTTGGCTTACTCATTGCTGTTGTTGCTTTGTCTATATTATGTGTGTACAGTATGTATTCATGCGTGTGTGTGTGTGTGTGTGTGTGTGTGTGTGTGTGTGTGTGTGTGTGTGCACGTTTCATAGACAGACTTCCCAGTCCTAATCCTTCCAGTTGTCCTCCCCCTGGTTGTGGTCACTGCTGGATTCTGCTGGTCAGTCTGTGTCCCATTTCTGTTCTTCTCTGCATCATCTCCTCCACCTGTGTGTACTGCTTCACCCGTGAGAAAAAAGGTGTGGTGCCACTCACATACAGCCCCAATTTCAGTTTAAACTATCAGCCCATTCTTTTGCTTTAATCTTTTCTTTTTTCCCCCAATGCTTGGAAAGAATCCATGAATAAGAAACTCTATCCATCTATAATGGGCATAGATGACGTCACTACCACAATAGTCTACCGGAGCATGAAGTAAAACAGTCATAGGAGCGCCATGCCAGATACACAGCAACCGCGAAGGAGACACCTCAATGTCCAGACTTCATTAAACTTGATTAATTAACGATGGCAAATTTAGCTCTCTAAATGTAAAGTTAGCGTAAAACATGACGTTTTATGTGGTCCTATTTTTTGGTGTCTTTTTTATGTTTTGATATTTGAATGTTTAAACTGATGTGTAGTACATTTCTGCTGCATTAAGTATTTTATATTTTTCATTAACAGTCAAGTTAAGTATTCATTATCTACCATAAGTGTTAGAAATTGGAATTGCAAGATATCTGCCTCAGCTGCTTTGCATGGTATCTTCATGTGGACATATCTTCATGTGTATTATTTGAGAATAATTTACGCTATCTTATACATGTAATACAATACAATCTACAATATACAATATTTTGCTATTTCTAGATCACTTTTACTCTAAACATGTGCAGCTTCTTTCGTCCTGTGAAAGCAAATATGTGTTCTCAGTGTTATGATCTTATTACTGATGATCTTATTACTTTGTTCAGTCGATTGATTATAATTAATGTAATTGATAACTGTGAGCAATAAATGATCAATCATTTATATATTCATCAATACCTTGCTTCCCTACTTGTAGAAATGTTAACATAATAAAACTTTATTTGCAACTTTGATGGTAGTCGGGAACATTGACTGATTGGTCAGATTATAGGTCTGATGAAGCAAAAGAGGAGCATGTTGGTTATTTCCACTTCAACAGTCAATTACCACGCCTGAGCAGTACCATGCCTGTCTGCTTAGTTGTAAACTTTTTGTCACTCTGAACCTCGGAAACAAAACAGGTCTCTATTTAAAGGTTGTTACAAACTACACCTAGCCTACCACAAATCATATTATCTTTAGCCTACCATATATAGTGCCTGCTACTTCCTGTTTGTCTCATTGTTTTTAAACCATGACTATCTTAAAGTATACTCCGGAGTGATTTCAAGCATAGCCCTGTTGAACGAGCCTGCTAAATGCAATACTTAGCGGGTGGAACAAAATTATTTCAAACAGCATAGACCAAACGTGAATGCAGAAGCGAACAAGCACTTTACACTGAATCAATGGGAAAACATTATTCGAAACCGAAAGTATTATCTACTGTATATCTGAGGTACCTTTGACTCAATGTAAAGTGCTTCGCGTTTGATATGCTGTTTGAATTTTTTTCATTCCATGCGAAATCTGTTGCTGTTAGAAGGCTCGTGCAACAGGCCTATGCTATACTCCGGAGCTATCCTTTAATGGCATACATTAATGTGATAACATACAAGATAACAGATAAATAAAGCGCTGAGTAAATGATCAGATGACTGTTATGTAACAGTAACCAATGGGGTGTGCTAGTGA
Source organism: Sardinella longiceps (assembly GCA_027497455.2). Lineage (NCBI taxonomy): Eukaryota > Metazoa > Chordata > Actinopteri > Clupeiformes > Clupeidae > Sardinella > Sardinella longiceps. The sequence goes on from JAODXP020004033.1 coordinate 34,155, forward strand.
ACAAATCTCACTGCCCTACACTTCAGTAAGTGATTGCACCAGTGAATTTTGGCCTTCTTTGGCCTGCTTCCTCCTTATCTGAGGGTAGGCTAACATGTCTCACAGTGAAGGAGTTTGCTTTTCAACAACAGGCTAAATCTCCATTACTGACAGTTGCTTTAATATGTGGATGACTATCCTTATTTTTACTACTTACAGTAGCTTCCGGCTCCGGATGCATGGTCTCAAGATTCAACAATCTAATATTAGAAGTTCTTACTCAGAAAGAGTGCATTGGCCTATATTGATTGCCATATCTAGTTTATGATAATATAATATATAATTTCACACAATTATACTATGGCTGAATAACAAATAAAACATAATATATTCAGGTCAACTGAAGGTCAGTTAGTCCTGTTTGATTCTTGTGACATGAAGAGTCGGTGTCATTACCCCAACCCCTCTAACTTTCACATCAATGTGGTGGTAAAAAAAGATGAAAATTTTCCATCAGTCAGACCCAATCACTGAGCACTTGTCCTTCAATGGTGAAGTTAACCCCTCCCAACGGAAATCCGCATCAAAGACCCCTGCAGTTACAGACACCTCAGTCACAGAGATGGGCAAGCTGAGCGTCGCTCTCACCGTGTTTTTGTGTAAGTAAAAACATTTACAACTGGCCTACCTATAATTATTCAACATGTTTGTTCATCTATCGTTAATTATTCTGTAATAATTTAGGCGTGATAATCCATGACGTGGAGAGAATCTCTGGAGAAGTGGTCTTGATGACAGTCAAACCAGGAGAAAATGTTACCTTGCAGTGCAACTCAAGCGATGTGTCAGTTATAGAATGGCATAGGAACTGCAGCCATGTGAATCAGCCTCCATTCCTCATAGCACGCAACTGGGGTCCAGCTCGATTCAGTGTTACACAAAACATCGCCACTAAGTCCAGTGTTCTGAAGATTGAGAACATCACTGAGGGTGACCTGGGACTCTACTACTGTTCAGTAAAGACAGGGCAGTCACAGACAAGCAAACCAGTTGGAAAATCTTTCAATGTCATTTTTGAAGGTAATTTTACAACAAAATCACTCAAAAGTATTGTTTGCATTTGTGATATAAATATCTGCACAATATAGTGTATTTCTACACAACTGTGTGTGCGTGTGTGCACTTCATAGATATCCTTCCAAGTCCAAAGCCTACCACTTGTCCTCCTCCTGACTGTGGGCACTGCTGGATTCTGCTGATCAGTCTGTGTCCCACATGTTCTCTTCTCACTGCTTTGGTCTCCTCTACCTGTGTGTACTTTCTGCTCTCTAAAAAAGGTACATCACTCTTTGTATTTACAGATAAACGCCTGTTATATACATTCAAAAAGCCAAAATGTAAAAGTTTTCTAAAATAATAATAATAATATTTTTTTTTTGTCAATAGGCTCGAAACAGAAAGAGCTTCAACAGGGATCTATGAGTAGAGAGAAAAGAAGGAAACAGGTATTTATATGTGCAAGGATTCCATTATACACACACAGGCTCAGAAAGTGTATTGTATGTTGCTTCAAGAGGCTAGTATTTAAAATGGTCTAGACGAGCGACAAGCAGGAATTCTACACCAGATATGGCAACTGCTTATTGAGAATCATTTATTAATGTATTTTGAAATTTGATAAACAAAATCTGTTTGACAAATGTTTAAGGATGCAGACCTTTGCTATGCCTCCTTGGATATACCTGCCAACAGACAGAAAGCAAGACCCAAGAAAAAGAGACAACAGAACACAGACTTCAGTACCTACTCAGAGATCAGAACGGCTTCATAGGATTACTTAAAATGATTGCCATAGCCATGTTGTTTTATCTCAACAAGAGGAGAGAATGTGGTACTACATAGAGAAAGCTAATGCTAATAAATGAAACCATAGACCCATAAGATAACTTGGTGAGAAGTACTGTTGTTGGTTTTAATGTAAAAATGTTAAATTCAACCTTGGCATCGTGTCTCTCCTGGATTCCATTAAGGTATTTTCTAGTGCTGTATAGGAAAAAGAATGAGGACATTTATTTACATTCATATTAATTTACATTTGTTTATGAATCACCAGTGATGTTTCATAATAATATTTTCATGTAAAAAAGTGTGTGGAACAGCTGAATAAAATACTCCTATAACACAGTTATCCCTTTTTTTATGAGCAATAATAAAAATGTCTTGACTATTCAAGTGTAGGCCTACACTGTATTTGCAATTACTTCTGTCTCGGAGTGGACCTACTTCCTGGAAAAAAAAATCATGTCATGATCAATTCCCATGAAGGATTTTGATATTCCAATGAAAATATTGCTGTTATGAAAAGCATCTACATTTCATATTTTATTCTGGCCATGATTTCTGAATGCTACAACATACTTTTCATTTGGCTACGCAATATCTTGGTTCTGGATTCTCACATGAGTAGCTGCTATTTCCTTTGACATTCTTCAGGATTTATGTTTGCCTGACAAGACAGACTACAACATAGTCTGGCAACAAAGGATAGACCGCGGCTCAATACCAGGGGCAGAATCAGCGTCGTCTGTCAAACTGACTCTGCACACAGTAGGATAGCACTATGACCAGAGCCCTTTCTATGTCTCTGGCTATGACCAATGAGAGCAACAAACAAGCAGATTCAAACGGCTGCAATTCCTTGACTAAGCCCACCCAAGACTCTCTAGACATAGAGAGTTGTGATTGGTCACTGTCACAGGCAGCAGAGAGCAGCGTCCCCACCCAGTCTTGAACCTGAGTCTCCGTGGGGGTAAAACGTGCAACTTGACATCAACGCCATAGAGATAGGCTTGTGGGTCTGGCAGTCAGAATGCAAACTCAACCGCACTGACGGAAGTCCGTCAAACATCCCTCCCCTCCAGGAAGCGTGCACATGCGCTGCACGCATGTTGGCATTACAAACGCATCCACTAGCCTTACTTCTCCCATTCCAGGTTTCCCACACACTAGTGCTTTACACATCTCTGGGGTCCTCACACCAGGGTCAACTCATACGCCGTCCCTCACGGCGGCCATCCCACTTTGG
>JAODXP020004034.1:0-36981 GCA_027497455.2 Sardinella longiceps
TGTTCAGACTGCACTCCAAATCTGATTTTTAGCATATCTGATCAACATCAGATCTCTATCGACCGCGTTCACATTGCTTGTCATATCGGATCTCCATGTCCGCTAATCACCTGCCATATCCACGTGGGTTACTATGGTACCCCAACGCATCATGCCCACAAATAATAAACAAACCCGCGGAGGGTAGAATGCTGGTTGTTTCTCTCTCAGATGGTTAAGTGGGGCCGTAGCACACAGCTACAAGTAACAAGGAAGTATCAGAGATGGAAGAATAAAGTTACTCATCTTTATTTCAGTGCATCAATGCAGTCCAGCACAGCTGTTAGTTGCCTTTCTGATGCGTGGTTGAAAACTTTCACTGACGTTGCTTTCCACACGCGAGGTAAGCCTTGCTTTCCACACGCGAGGTAAACTCCAATTTGCGGCAAATCCATACAACGCGCACTGACACGTTGTAATAGCAAACGACATTGTTTTTTAAAAGGAGAATTAACATTGATCTCTCACTTCCGTCCATCTGCATTCCACGTGTTGATGTTTGTGTCACGTGACAAATGACGCAAGTGACACGGTGAAATCTTATCCCATGTGGAAAAGCTGTTCAGATCGCAGCATATCCGATATGAATCGCAATTGACACCACATGGGTATGTAGGGCGTAACAGATTCGGAAAAATCGGAATTCATGTGGTTTTCTGCTGTTCAGACCACCCGAAATCAATTCTAGATACAATCTGGATATGAAAAAATCGGATTTGGGATGCCAATCTGAATGAGGCCTAAGAGAGTAGGCTATACACCATGAATACCATTACTTATTAGAGAATAGGCCTATGACTATATGCCTATGGGACATGGTAGGATATGACAAGGGGTGAAAGTAGTTTCAATTTCTTACCAGTACTACAACTATATCTACATTCTTTCGAGGGGGGGGGGGATTGTGGGCCAATGTGTAATGTAGGCCCTATGGTATGTACATGTATGTATGAAAAGCATGGTTAGCAACAGACTCCACTCCCCAGCCTAAACCCATTTCAGGGAGGGAGGCTCCCTGCAACATTGGCATTAGATGAGCATAAAATTGCTCATTTCCAATGCCAAATTGTTGGTAGATGTATTTTTACTTAATCAGTGTACGTGACTTATTTTTAACATGGGTTTTTGGTTGGCAGAAACCCTCTTCTCTTACCACTACTATGTACCACCTGTCAATCTTATACTTATACTTATACTTAGTATAGGTGCGTATAGGCCTACTTTCACCCCTGGCTATGACAGCAGAGATCCCAAACTCAACTCAAGTAACTGAGCTGGTATGTCATATATTTCACTCAGAATTTGGCCGATGGCATAGGCTACTCACAGGGATATTAGAGCAAATATCCAATGTTCAGGGATCTGATTGGGCGACACAAAGCCTCTAAAACGCATATTGTGTCATGTAAGCCATCTGATGGGCAAACTGTGACTGAAATCTGGATCTTGACTGTAATGTTGAACTAGTTATAATACAGTTATAAGACTGTGAAGAAAGATGAAAAACCTTACATTTCTGTCATTTTCTTTAAAATTATTGAATTGAGAAAATATATTAATGGTTTCTTGAGATCATTTATTACTGGTTAAATCCATCTTGATATTAGCTGGAAAATGTTAATGAAAATATTTGGACTAAAAATAAGACTTATTGTCAAGAAACAAGGTGGTTTGCAGCAGTTGTATCGATCGTGTTTATGTCGCATATCGCATATTAAGGCTAAAACAAAGAGAAATGAAATTCGGAATATCCAAGCCTTTTTTTTTTCTTGGAACTTTTCGCGATCTACTGGTACATCGCGATCAACTGATTGGGCACCCATGATGTAGAGATTAGATGGATTTCATAGTGGAAACATGTCAAAATTCCTCACAAATATTCAGAAAACACTGCAACAAAATCAGACCTTTTTTTTTTGGAAAAAAAACCCACACACAAAAAAAAAACCCACACAAAAAAATAGTGATATCCTGGAGGTGCATTGTGCGACTGGGCCTGGACTTCACCTGTGAAAACAATGTGCTGCAGTCATCACCCAGTCTTTGCTGATGAGGGACCCTCCACATTTGTGTTCACCATTGAGGTGTATGCCAGCCTGCCAGGGCCATGCCCCCACCAGGGCGTCCTGTCCCCCGACTATGCGGGAGCTGACAGCGATGCTGGCATCGATTTTGCTTTGGCCACATACTGGAGATGGAAAAGAGGGATACGTCAACTGTTTGTTTGATTTGAAAAGGATAGGAAGTTTAGTGTTTCCTCTTGCTAAAATTGTGCCTGTAGGCTGTGAATGCCCATGCCACTTTGCAAGCTCAATTTAATTTCGCTTTGCCCAGCAGCATGGTGTCCATGGCAGATCTCTAGCCCTGCTTTTAGGATCCAATTACAAGAACGGGGTGGGACTAGCCCATGCTGCCTTGTTTGTTAAACCTCATTGTACGTCATCTGGTGGCTCTGGTATAATTACTGCGATGACTATGAGTTACAGTACATGCAGATGATAAACATTCTTAGCGCCCAATAAATGGCTCTGGACAATTGTTTCTCTACGAGAAAGCTGGTAGCTATCTGTTACACATACATTTTGCTAGTAGGGGATGACATGAAAGTAACATGACCAGGTATCAAGAGATCATTGAGGGCTTTGTGAACAATTAGGGTAAGATTTCTTGCATTTTGTACATACCATGGTTGGAGGCTTGTTGGTCCTCAACTGTTGATTTTCTTACAGGACCAGGCTGACCAAATAAATCATTTTGTTAGTAGAACAGCAGCTCATCCATATCTCGTTAATAACCCCACAAAAAATGTATGGTATGTTACTTACCAAATTTCTACATTAGGGTCTGTAAGTTTGCTCTGGTGCATGATATGTCATAACCAAGCAGATTTTGATTGGTTAAGGAAGAAATTATAGCGCTCTCTAGAGAGAAAACGATTGCTAATGGAGATGTTACAGACAGTTTGCACGAAGTGAAATGATGTGAAAGCTGATGGTTGAATAAGGCTAGGACTTTTACTGGTTTTACCCATATCACTGTGGTGATGTTGACAGACCAGTAGCAGTAGCAGCAGAGAAGCTAACAGGGAAATGTAAGTGTAAACTCTGGGAGTACTTACAAATCCAATGCCTCTTTGTACGAGGACATGACTGTTGAAGTTTGGTTAAATGCCATGCGTTTTTTCACAGGGTTATTTACGAGCTGTTGCACTTGAATAACGCTAACTCTGCCAATGTTCGTCCAAGGTAAACAAACTTAAAGGTATAATCCGGCGTGAATCAACACCTAGCCCTGCTGTTTTATACTGCTAAGCGCTACTGAAAGCCACCTCAATGATGCATCGTAGACCGAGTTTGCGAAACGGCAGCTAACACTAACTGAATGAGGCATGTCAAAATCGAAACCTAATCGATTTGCTTTTGTTTTGAAATGCCCCATTCTGTTAAAGCCACGTTCAGCAAGTCTCTGTATTTTTTTCCGTTTTTGTGTATGCACTGTGCACCCCCAAAGCTGTCGATGGCGCTGCTACGTGTAATTACGCGAGACCCTACGACACACTGTCGTAAATCCTTTCCCACCGGACGCTTTACTGCTGTTGCTATCGATAGTCTCACGCCTCTGCTCACGCTGGATTTACAACTAATGTTTACAACAGACCGACAACATGTCTACTGAGGTAAGTAACACTATTCACGCTTAAAAAGTGGTAAAACAAACCAACTATTTGCTGCTTTGCACTTTGTAAGTGTATGTATTTTATCGTGTGAAAAATACACTTTAGTTGTAAAGTATACGGTGTCAGACCAGCCACTAACCTAACGTTAGCCAATGCTATACATGAATGAAACGTTTCTACCATTTCTATGCGTAATTGTAATGCTACTTTTCAAGCGTTCAATACTTTATCTAAAAGAGATATGCTTTGACGTAGGCAAAATTGATCTGATTATAATGAGAATTGGCTTAGAAAGTGTGAAAACTAATGATACTGTGTTAGTGGGCAGACGTATTTGATCACATTTGAGTAACACTATGTTGAGAGAAGCAGCCTATGACAGCATGGTTTCTATTCTTCGTTTTCAAGCCTAAGGATACTCCATATTTGTGGTATAAAACTAAAACGTTTCCAATGATATTGCAGGAATCTAATTCGACAACCTCGTCTGACTTCACCCCTCGGGCAATAGGTTCCCGAGGTGCTAGACCGAGAACCCCAAGAGCAGGGGTCTCAAACTCAAATGAGCCGGGGGCCACTACGGTCAACACTGTCTGACTGGAGGGCCACCTCGGGTCAATTGTAATTTTATTTTATTATTATTTTTTTTATATACGTTTATTTAACAGGGATCTCCACATTTCCTTTGCAATCATTATTATGTATTCATTTTAATCTAAAGATGTGATATTCAATATTAGGCCTATGCCTCATCATTGAATGCATACTAGAACAAATATCTTTTCATTTATAAATATAGGAGATTGTCTTGAATCTGGTAATATGAGAGTCATGATAAAGGTATTCTGTATATGCAATTTGCATCAATATATGTGCTGACAATATTTTATTAATGATGATATGTTATGAATATTAAATATAATTTATTGCTCATTTGGATCTTGAGACAATCCTGACAAACAGTTACTTAAAGTTAGTCCTGACAAACAGGCAGCTAAAAACAACTTTCACTATGGAAGAGAATTAATCTATTTTGTTATGACACTGTTGAAGACAATGCAGAAATCTTATCTGATTTCAAGATCGGATTACTTGGAAACCGCTAATCACAAAGACGACTGCTATGCATTGCTATGCGTTTTGTCATAGTAAAGTTAAGAATCCGTGAGATATTGCACAAAGAACAATGTATGACATAGAAGCAGAATTGTATTGGTGATCATAATTTTAATATCAACGCTAATTTTCTCGCGAAGTGTTCATCGCAGAAACTAACTACTAGTACTGTTGGAAAGGTCAGTTTGTGCAGATTCCAATGATGCCCTTATTATTTCGGTATGATTAAAACTCCGCGAGTAGCGTGACGGAGAAGAACGGGTGCGCCGCCGTCGGGATGTTTGTTCTCTTCAGGGCCGGATTGGTGATCATAATTTTAATATCAACGCTAATTTTCTCGCGAAGTGTTCATCGCAGAAACTAACTACTAGTACTGTTGGAAAGGTCAGTTTGTGCAGATTCCAATGATGCCCTTATTATTTCGGTATGATTAAAACTCCGCGAGTAGCGTGACGGAGAAGAACGGGTGCGCCGCCGTCGGGATGTTTGTTCTCTTCAGGGCCGGATTGGTGATCATAATTTTAATATCAACGCTAATTTTCTCGCGAAGTGTTCATCGCAGAAACTAACTACTAGTACTGTTGGAAAGGTCAGTTTGTGCAGATTCCAATGATGCCCTTATTATTTCGGTATGATTAAAACTCCGCGAGTAGCGTGACGGAGAAGAACGGGTGCGCCGCCGTCGGGATGTTTGTTCTCTTCAGGGCCGGATTGCATTATAATTTTGGCACCAGCTCGCGGGCCGGATCTGGGCCGGGCCCGGGCCGGATTTGGCCCGCGGGCCGGGAGTTTGAGACCCCTGCCAAGAGTGAGAGACCTCAACCAAGAGGAGCAAAGGAGGCTACAGGATCTGCAGGAGAGGAGAAATGGCAGAGGTTCGCTTCCTGTGACAATTTACCCATGCAAGATCTAAATATTTTTGACCATGCAATATCTAAATATTTGTACACTGTTTGTTTTATCTCCTTTTTACTTGAAAAATGTTACTTGTAAATAGTTATAACCACATTCTCTACCTCAAATATTTATTTTTTTCAAAAGAAGGAATGGACATTTTTGTCTATCAATGTTTATTTATTTACAAAGAATGTGCAATTATTTTGTTGTGTGAACTAGGAAAAATAAAATAAAAACATTTACAAACAGTTGCATGTGCATTTGTTATAAACAAGTGGACTAGTGTGGCATCAAATGTGAAAAGTGCAACCTCATTCGCCTTGAGGATTTGGAAGTGCTAGGTCCCCCCTTGACACTTGCTGAGCAACAGCTCCTCTGTTGATGCCGGAGGCTGAGCAGAGGACAGTAATCCAAGCCGCCTAGGGTCATCTGGTCGCATTGAAATTTTACGGGGAAGACCAGTGCCACTGATCAGCCTCTTCTGCAGCTCAGGGATGTAGGTGAACCTTTTCTTTTCCTTCACGGTGTACACCAGTTCTTCGATTTCTTGTTGTATTTCCTTCTGTACCTGATGAACAAGTAAATAATGTAATTAGTCAATATTATCATTACTCTTTTTTTTGAAACACTGAGGTCTTGGCATGTAAACAAACTTACATTTTATGTCCCTCCTTCTCCAGTGCTGGCAAGCGCTGATTGTGTTTATTGTAGTCGATGGCTGCCAGTAGTGTCCGTGTTTTGTAGATGAAGGGTGTGTAGGCCATTCGTTTGGAGGCGTACATCATGATTTTGGAAGCCCTGGGAATGTTAGGAGATTTACATTCAGCGATGTTTACTGTTACGTGATTGAAACAATGCATGTTTCTGCCAGTCATCTGGCAATTCTGAAATGACACCCAATTACAATGCTCACCGGAAGATCAGAAACTTGGGAACCAGGTTTAGCCACCTCTTGTCCAGGACGATTGCAGCTAGGGCCTGGTGTGCGGCTGAACCTGTAATGATGATGCTGACAGTGAACACTGTGCATTCTTGCCAATTCAAACATTTTTTTACTCATTACATTTAGTCACAATACCTTGCTCTATCCAGGGCTTTTCATGTTCATCTTCTTCAAGGGGCTCATGTAGACAGCAACCAGTTGGCCAAGAATGTTCGTTGCGGACATGATGTAGCAAGCCAGCCCACATCAGCTGTGCAGTGTGACAATACATGCAAAATTAATACAAATTCTACCTAAAAGCAAGCACCATAACATTGACGACAATAAATATTTTGTAAAACATACCTTGAACTGCTCTTCTGTGTCGCAATGCTTGCTACAGTACCAGAAGTGGTTCACTATCTCTTTGGTCCAAACCAGAAGGGGTGTCTGCTGCTTCACTGTGCCAGCCTGATTGAAATTAAAATCATTAGAAACATGTCTATGCTCTGCATACCTACAACCAACAATGAGTTTGATGTAACCTAAGGAGAACAGAAGAAACATGTAGAACAGTGAATCAAAATGGCCATGTACATTTACCAGTAATCTCATTCCTGTGCAAATGTTCACACCTTTATTTGTCAGCAGCCCCTGACTGTCACCCCCCTCCCTTTGTCTTGTTTGAGGTGTGGAGCCAGGCCCTTCACATACAACAATAGCGTGGGGGAAGGGCAAGGCAGACAGTAGCTTACACCAAGTGAATGTATTATGTCCAACACAGACTTACTGACAACATAAAAATATAATTTTACCCATTCTAGTACTACTCCAATCCCCCGGGGTTTGAGGATGACCTGAAAAGGTGGCACCCCATGACAGGCACGCAGAGACCGAATGTCTACGTGGTTGCACTTCTGTATGGGTACTATAACATGTTGAGCGAGTTGAAACAAGTTGTCATTGTAGCTAATGTTTGCAGATTTGCCAACCAGATCTTCTTCTTTGGTGACTTTTGCTTGGCCAAGGACAATTCTCCAACAAGCATCAAAACATTTCTGTGGTTACATCGCTATAGGTAACGTTAGCCCACACAGGATTTCTTGGAGGCTAGCTAGCTAGCTAGGTAGCTAATCGGCTATCGTTGTCGTTAGCTATTATTTGAAATTGAAACCCCATTTGAACACCAAAAATAGGAGTAAATTATAACTATTAACAACGTGTAGGATCCTAGATTCAGACATGTAGGTGAGATGTACTTACAACTGCAAAAGTAGCACAGCCAGGTCGGCATCTGTTTTGCAGGATGCTTCGCTGTCTCGGAGCTCTCGTCAATCATTGAACGCCCGACCAAGGTTTACCCTGCTGCATTTCCTTGCGTGGTCTCTAGCTCTCTTCTTCGCCTTCGACTCCTCCGAAAGCCGCCTTTTCTCGTCCTTTTTTGTTCTTTTCGCTGGTTCTGCCATGTCGATGATATGAAAACGAGCAGCATTCTGCCGGCTAAAGCTATTTGGGGGTGTGTCTCGAGTCGAAATGCCGTAAAGCAGTTTGTTGTTCTCGTCACCTAACGCGTCTCACGAGACTTCCAAAGCAAGGCAGACGCAGGGACGCGGCTGGAAACTTACAGAAACGATTCTACGGCTAGGGACGGTAGTGAGACGAGAGAAAAATACAATTTTCGACATAACGGGTCAGACAACTGAAAGAATGATTTTCAAAGGATTTTATGACTATAAAAATGCTACTGAAAGCCTCTTTAAAGTTAGCCGCAGTTTCACTATCTCAGTCTGCCTTGCATGAAATTCAGTGACTGAGGTGGCTAACAATAGCGCTTGGCACTACAAAACAGTAGGACTACGTGTTGATTCACGCCGGCTTTCTCCTTTAAGAAGGGGTATTTTGCTGGATGTGGTTGTGCAAAGACCCGAGGACCATCGCTTTAAGTGTAACTGAGACATGATTATCAGAAAATTTTAAATAGAAAACGTATTAAGAGTTTTTGAGAGATAAATTGATAAAATGAATTTCACTTCTGTGAACCTGTGCTGAATTTTTGGAGTGATCTGATAATAATCAGCCTCCCTATTGATACAGACAATAAATGAATGATCAATCCTGGGGAATGGAAGAATACTCACCACTACAAGCAGATCCCTCTTAACTCCATCACCAACAAACAAATCATAAACCATTGCTTTAACCTCAATGGTGTACATCCCAGCCTCACCCGTGGGCACAACCACAAAGGGCACAGCACGGGTTGAAAGCGCATCCATCTGTACTCTAGTCTGGTATTTGTTTGTTTTGGATGCGGCAGTACAGACATCCTTTTTTTTATACAGCTCCACTCGTACCTGAAGAGAGTTGTTAAAACAGTGCTTATGATATAAAGCCATTAAAAGGAATTATTCTGTGTGAAACAATCCGTAAAGCAGAGTGAGTTAACAAAACGTCATCTAATGCTAACAGAATGGTGCAATTCAAAATAAAACAACACTGATTAGATTTCGATATTTTGATATGCCCGCTTCTGTTACCATTAGCTGCCGTTTCATCATCTCAGTCTGTGTTGCACGAAATTCGGTCATTCATACAGCTATTGACAGCACTAAGCAAGGTGAATCAGCAGGGCTACGTGTTGATTCACTCCAGATAATTGCTTTAACAGGTGATGTAATTTTACAATAAAATATGAGATGAATTCAGTCAAATCACATAGAAAATTTGACCACATAGAAAATTTACTAATTATTCAAAAATGATTGATAGCTTCATGCTCTTACAACAACAAGCATGATACCAACATAATACATCTGCAATGTCAGATTAATATAATTATTCTATGAATTATCAAATGACATAGATTGTGTTGCTATTTTACTGCTAACTGCTGCTTAATCTTCTGTATAATCCTAGCCTAGAACTCTAGATGTACCCTAATGGTAGCAGGGTAATACCTACTCTTACAGATTCCTCAAGGTTGTTGTGAAGGATGGCTCTGATCTCAATCTGCTCATTGAGGACAGCAGAGGAGGGTAACTTCAGGTCAATGAAAAAATCCTTTTTGACTGCATTACTCAAGGTCTCTGCCACACAGATACCTATAGATAGAAAGTAGTTAAAACAGTTAAGGAGGCGGACAATTATAACTATTACCATTATATGCATGATAATGTGAATTCCTGTGTGTTAAAAATGGACATCCTAATCAATGAACATGCTCTGACCATCTGATCAGTGAGGTCGTAAGGGCAACGTTTATTGTAACATTGTAGCTAACTGTCTGAATCAAATTTGGTATTATGGTTTCTGCACATCAAGATCTTATCCACCCCCATTGGGCATTGTATACATGTACATTGAGGTGTTTGGAAACCTAGTTACTGACTTAAGAACACAAATCCTTCTGGTAGAAAAGAAGACTGTTTGAATTTGTGTTTATAGAAATCAACAATCTTAAGACATTTTTGAAAAACAACCATTGCTTCACTTTCACAAAATTGTGCAAACAGTTAATCCCACTTACTGTACGTATCAGAGACACTGATAGCACTGTATTGCCAGCCAGTTATTGAGTTCGGGTGAAACAAAGTTTGACTGAGAGATGTTTCATCACTGAGAACAAAATAACAGTAAATTAAATTGATTTTCTTTGTATCATGTTATGCAAAGTTTGAACTAGTGTAGTAATTATTTTACATGTATTTACAACCAGCCTTGTTTAATATGATTCAGGATATGCCATAGTTTACAATTCTGTAATTATTTACAATCATAGAATGATAAGAGGGTGTAACAAAGATAAATAAAAACAATAATAAAAGTAGTTGGGGCGCCGTGGCTCAGTGGGTTAAAGCGTCGTATCATTACTCCGGGGACCCGGGTTCGAGTCTGACCCAAGGTCATTTCCCAATCCCACCCCATCTCTCTCTCCCACTTGTTTCCTGTCCACCTCTACTGTCCTATCCGATTAAAGTCAAGAAGGCCCAAAAATGTCAAAAAAAAAAAAAAAAAGTAGCTCACCAATTCGAACAGAGTTGCAGAGTTGCAGAGTTTACAGTCTCTGTAAAGTATGAGCGGGATAGAAAATCATTTATGAAGTCATCCATGTCCATCTCATCTTCATCATCAACACCTGATGGACAGGTACACACAGGCTGAAACAAAACTACTACTGTAAATATTCCCCTGCACCGACTGACTTCTTCATGTGTAAGAACAATACCTTGACATGGTTTATCATGTACTTACTGTATCGCTTATGCCGATGACCCACCAAGTATTTCTTCATCTGGTCAAAAAGGGTCTGCCGAATTTCACCTAAATATGTTTTTGCTGGAGATATGACAGATTTGTAACACTTTATTTGACCACTGACTGCTTAATTTGGTATTTTTTGCCCCCAGTAGCCCCTTCCAGGCTGCCTTCATGGCATTGCTCCCCTAAATCTAGGGTCGGGGTGAGGGTTTAAGGGGTTAGGGTTATGGTAGGGCCCTTCAGGCAGTGCTGCCTGGAAGATGCTGTTTTGAGGGCAAAAAAAACACCATAAAGCATGCGTAACACATTCATAGCTGTCATAAATTGCTCACAAGACATTCGTGACAATTTCAAAAGTTATGGATCAACATTATACCCAACCCTTCATTTATTATTTTAATAAAACTCCAGTGCTCTCAAAGCAGCATAACCATTTTTGTTTGTCACCTGATCATGTCACATTTAAACATTCTATGAATATTTAATTAAGTCTACTTCAAATGTCACTTTACTATGCAACAAAAAAGGTTAGTACAAAATGGCGACATATAGTGGTCAAATTCAGTATAGCAGTCAGAAAAAAGTCCATAGGTCTTCAGAGACTTTTTGGAAAGATCTTCCACATTTAGTTTTGAATACTGAGTTATATCATGAATACTCTGAAATAAATTATTTATGCTAGCCAAAGGTTTGGAGTAATTCAAACATAGCCCTGTTGCACGAGCCTGCTGACTACATTACATATGGAGTGCAATGAACGAATTTGGAACAACATAGACCGAACGTAAATGCAAAAGTGAGCAAACATTTTATGTTGAGCCAGTAGAAGTTTCGTTGTTGAATGTTGTATGTTCCACTGACTCGTTCACATTTGCGGTTGGTCTTCATTGTTGAAAATGCTTTCATTCCCCTCACTATGTAGTGCAGACAGCAGGCCTGTTCAACAGGGCTATGCTTGAATTACTCCGAACCTTCGGCTAATCTTTGTAAATACCAGTCTAACAAAATTCAGAACAATTTGATTAGAAAATCAATTTTAAGTGTATAATCTCACCAGCTGTATTATAGACTTCCGTGACAGGGGCATTACGCCGTTTTCTGTTAGCCGGGGATGGGCAAGAGGGAACTAGACAAATCAACAGAGATCAGATATCATTGATGAAGGAGAAGGAATGAATGGAGCATTGCATTATCTTTCTCTCAAATTAAAACAGAATGTATTCCAGCCTAGCCAGGCCATTGCCTTCCTACGCAATTCGTTTGATTCTCATTGCCCTTTAGTACTCTGTCTGGGGTTGCGGCTATTGGCCTTCTTGTTTTAGGATGCATCTCAATAAGCGAACTTTGAGAATGCAGCGTAAGAATACGGTATGCTAGATCAGTCAAGGACAATTCTTTTGAAACACCTCCAGCAAGCAATCATTTCTCAATAGCCAGAATCCCAGACCCTTGTACGGACAGCGAAACGATGAGCTGGTTATGAGCAGGCTAATTCTGGCCCAATTTTAATGACGTTAATCATGCATCAATAACACACTACTTTTCGTCTGATAGGGGTATCTGCTGTGGGCGTTTACTGCTACCTTGTCTGACGTCTGTGCCTCCTGCAGTGTTGGTCTCAAACATCAGCCCAGCATCATAGAATACTGCCATACTGTCTTTACCACCGCCAGCCGTACAGCCAGTGTCTTGTTCCTCAATGATACTCCAGATCTATGGGGAGATGGCGGAAACATCAGAAAACTCCAGCCCAGACACACACGCATTTGGTCCTTTTCCACACTGTTTGTAAACATAAACGATAACTAGTTTGGGCTACCCAGGCAGGCTAGTTTGGTCTACCCCTCACCACATATGCCCAAAGTGGTACGTTTTATTGTGCAGAAATGGTAGAGGAACTCAACTAAACCAAACTGAGTGAGAACGAATTGAGTAAAGTTCAGTTGGTACTTTGTTTGGAGAAGCGCCAATATACACATACTGTGTAACACTAGCCTATTCAGCTGGACTATTACTATTTTAACACGGGTTTTAAGATTGACTAAGCTTTGATAATTGTCTATTTCTGGATTCAAAGGCAACAGTATAGAACATGACAACCAGAAAATGGATTTAAATGTGGTGATATATTTTCAACCTTGACAAAACAACATAATACACACACACACACACACACAAACACAATACTGTCCATCAAAACTCAGTTCGTCGTTCTCTTGTGCCATCAATGCATCAATGGATAGTTGGCTGCGCATTTATGGCGCACGTTCTGCATACTCGTAACGCACACCTCACAAGGAACAATTATGTACAAATCCCAAACGTGGAGCGACGACAGAGTCTGTAATCCACCTGACGACGAACAGTATAATCCACAAAACGATCTTCCCGACAAAACAGTACATCCCAGTGAAGAGTTCAGAGCTCTCAAAAATACAAAAGCAGACCAGTCTTTACCGGCAGTTCGGACGTCGGTCAAGGTATTCCACTACGAATGGCCTAAATCCAGCAATTGGTGGCATTTAAGCTATTCCACCAGTAGCTTGCAATGCATTGCAGGGACGTCGTTACCTCAGGTCTCTCTCAGTCTTCCCGAGTCTATGTGCGCCGCCATTCCACTTCCTTCTCCGCTTTAAATGTCAGCGCCATTCACAGCTGATGACCACGTCAGCTGTCTGTCAAAGTCAGCTGACAGCTTTGACACCCATTGACGCAACCCATCAACAAACCACATACATTTACATACATTTACTTACAGGGGCACAGGTTTATACAAAGGCTGGTAAACAATTATGGAAATCACTTCATTTTGGATACTAGTAAACCAATATTTTTATAACTAGTTTTTAGAAAGTGAATCCTGATGAACTTATGTGGAGGTGCCACAACTGTACACATACACATAGATGCTTATCTACCTTGCTCTGGGTGATTCTGTGTTTGTTGTTGAGGACGTAGACTCCCTTATCCATGGCAAACAGATCCACTCTGGCTCCAGGGTCTCCAATGATCTTCAGAGTGAGTTTGCCTCTAGGCACATTCCTTGTTCGGCTCAGATCCACTTCTATGCTCAACTGTAAGAATAAAAAAACACATCAATCGCAGTACAATGACCTTACAGTTGCTACAAATCTCTAGAAAGGTGTAAGTCTATTTATCTATTTCTGGCTATTTCCCCCACTGTAAAGCTTTTGTGGGCGTGACAAGACTTTCTCAGGATCTCCTGACTCTCACAGAGGTATGGAACAAACCACAGAACTATACCAACCCGACTGCACTCGATCTCCACCAACTATGCATGTTTATCAGTTTTTACCAGTTTTTTATCAGTCACATACAAGTCATTTGAATACCATGCCATCTGAAATTCATCTGTAAATATATGTAGTTGTTATATATCGTCCAGCAGGGCAAATGGTTGGCTACTTAGATGAGTTAGATCATGCTCTCTTCCATCTCTGATCACAGCAATCCCATCCACTTAGACAAACCAGCCTCTGCAGACTTCCTATCTCTGATCAACTCCTTTTGAGGTACATTGGGTCTGCAGGTAAGGAAGTATCTTAACTTATCTACTTAAACTCATCTTTACAAGACGCTGCAACACAAATAATCAAATATTCCTATATGACCACTAGGCTACTTCAATTCAATTCAATTCAATTCAATGTGTCCCTGCCTCAGCCACTGCAACAACTTCTCTAACCACACACTCGCCTCACTTCTTCCTCTTTTTTTCTTCATTCAACTTCATTCCTCCTTACAGACAGCCACCCAACTTCTTGCCAGCTTGATTCCTTTCCGGCCACTCTTCTTCTGGCCATTCTCCCTACCACTGTGACAGCAACGCTTACCTAAATTACTTCTGTCTTCAAGCTCAGGTAAGACCACTACTCAAAAAACCCTCCCTCTCTCCAACTCAAGTGGACAGATCCATGTCTGTCTCCTTCCTTTCCAAAAGCTGCCAGTCCAAAGAAACAGCACTCCTCACAGTAACAGATGCTCTAAAAGAAGCAGCAGAGCAGCAGGTCAATCCTGTTCTCATTCTAGTTGACCTATAAGCACACTCCTGGTTCGAATCCTACCTCACTGGACGATCATTCAACATGTCATGGCGAGGCAAAATATTGGCAACACACCACCTCACCTCTGGAGTATCCCAAGGCTCAGTGTTGAGGCCCCTCCTCCTTGCCCTATATAATATTGCTTGGCACAGTCATCCACTCACATGGCTACTCCTACCACTGCTATGCTGATGACACCCAGCTTCTGTGCTTTCCTCTTGGCGGTTCTCAACACTGATCTCTGACTGTCTTTCTGACATGTCTGCATGGGTGAAAGACCACCAGCTCCAGCTGAACCTCTTCTAAAAAACCTGATACACCTCACATTTCCCCTGCCCCCATACAGCAGCACACCTGGTCTTCAATCCAAAAGGGCAAATGTGACGAATCTGTTCATTGAACTACACTGATTACCCCTGCTTGCACGCATCAAATTCAAATCACTACTGCTAGTCTACAAAGTGCTCAATTGGTCTGCACCTACCTATTTGAGTGTTCTGTTAGAGGCTAAGGTCACTCTTTGCCAACTCCGGATATCAAAAGAACGCCGTCTGGCATCCCAGCACCTCGTACAAGACAATCCAGACTCTTTTCTTCTGTCGTTCCACCCTGGTGGAATGACAGACCGAGCACTATTAGAGCAGAGGCGCCCCTGCCTGTTTTCCATAAATTCTTGAAGACCCAGCTCTTCAGAGAACACCTCTTGTCCTAGCACTCCTGCACTCTAAAGAACCTCTAGTGATATTTCCTTCTAAGACTTCTATGTAGCTTCATTGTTAATAGTCTTCTGTAAGTCGATAAAAGAGTCTGCTAAATGCATAAATGTAATTCTAAATGGATCTGCCTGAGGTTTCTTCCTTAAAAACTACTGCATGGAGTTTTTGTATTGCCCTTGTTGCCCTTTTATATTTCATGCTCCTAGTTGATGACTGAAGCACCACAAGACACTTTAATTGGAATTTGGATTTAATTAGTACTATGGATTTCATACCCATTTTTCACTTTTAGTCAGAAATAATAATATGCAATTATAATGTTTAATTAGGGTAATAAATATTACACACACCTTTCCCATGCAGGTGTCCTTCACGTCCACCCAGACTGAGTCAGACACCACCTCGGATGAGCCCACATGGTAGTACGCCACAATACGGAAGGAGGGGACCATGTCCTTGGTCACTGGTAAAGCCACAGACATCAATACTTGGCCCATTCGTTTGAGACGTTTAGCTTCAACAATTTGTCCTCTACTCAAAACCTGATGAAAATATGATAAGCCTATTTTAGAAATCTATTTTTGTATTGTTTGACATACAAAAGATGTACACCACAAATTGCGTAGCCTATAGGCTACTTAAAGTTAACGCGTTAACAGTGG
This sequence comes from Sardinella longiceps, assembly GCA_027497455.2. Lineage (NCBI taxonomy): Eukaryota > Metazoa > Chordata > Actinopteri > Clupeiformes > Clupeidae > Sardinella > Sardinella longiceps. The sequence goes on from JAODXP020004034.1 coordinate 16,350, forward strand.
CGGGCATATTAAATAAAACCAAATAATCTAGAGAACACATTCAGTCAAACACAGTATGCAAGTCAAAAATGTTATTACTTTTAGTTCCCCAAAATGGAGAAAAGCCCTGGACATTCAGATTATTATTATTATTATTATTATTATTAGTAGTAGTAGTAGTAGTAGTAGTAGTTGTCATCGTAGTAGTTTTATATATTTGTTTTTTATGGTTGGGTTTTCTTTCTTTCTTGTTCTTTTCTTTTTCTTCCTAGCTTACTGTAAAAACTCTTAGTTCACAGCTAGCACAATACTAAATGAATACACATTCTCGTGCTTGTTACATACTGTACATCTTGTGATGCAAATTCTTGGACACATCATCAGTGCCTGAGGTCATAGGGGGTTTCGGGTCTTTCAACTTCAGACCCCCTCACCCAAGCGACCCGACCAGGAGTGATCAATTCCCGGCCTGTGTCCTAGAAGCCTGCGCCCACTTTTTGTCCCTCCTGATCCACAGCCATCGTGAAGCTCTCTCTGCAGCCTCGGATGCTGCACTGATGGCTTCTGTTTTGCGCATTCCAGTGATGCCCAGCAGGCTGTAGGCCTTACAGAGTGACTTCCCTGCAAAGCCCCTTCCTCCTACTTCAATGGGAAAAGACCTCGCACGCCACCCCCGTCTGCAGCACTCCTCCACCTGCTCCGCATACTTTTCCGTCTTCTTCTCACTGGCTTCCTCTATTCTCTCCTCCCATGGCACCGTCAGGTTCAATAAGATGACCTGTCTGAAAGACTCTGAGAACAGGATTATATCTGGTCTAAGGCTGGTTTTCGTCATGTTATCAGGGAAATGCAGCTGTTTCCCCAGGTCCACCCTTGGCTGCCAGTCCTTCGCTGTTCCCAGGAGGCCTGTCTGGGTTTTCGGTTGGAATGGTGGTAGTTCTCCCTTCTCGCACGAATACTATTCCCCGCCTTGCTGGTTTCAGGCACTTGTTATGGTTGATGGCAGTATGGATGGACTCAGCAACTGCCTTCAGCACCTGGTTGTGGCGCCAGCCAAGTGCTTTAGGGCAGCTGCTGAGGATGTGCTCCAGCTTTCCTCTTCCCTGACACAAGGGGCACGCTCGGGTATCAACCTTTCCCCAACAGAAGAGGTTAGACGGGCTGGGCAGGACATCATAGACTGACTGGATGAGGAATTTGATGCGGTAGAGTTCTGCCTTCCACAACTCCAGCCATGAGATGTTTCTCTCCATGGCTTCCTCCCATCTGGTCCATGCTCCCATTTGTTTCAGACTCTACTAAGAACTTTTTTTAACTTAAAGCAATATACCGGAGCACGAGCCTTGCCCTGCTGCACGAGCCTTCTAACAGCAATATATTTCGCATGAAATGAAAGATTTTCGAATAGCACAGACCTAACGCGAACGCGAAACACTTTACATTGAGTCAATGTAACCTCAGATCTTACTTTCGGTTTCCAACAGTCAGGTCCCATTGATTCAGTGTAAAGTGCCTGTTCGCTTCTGCGTTCGGTCTGTGCTGTACCAAATTATTTTGTTCCACTTGCTAACTAGCGCATTTAGCAAGCTCTTTCAACAGGGCTATGTTTGAATTCACTCCGGTACTCTCCTTTAAGCACCAGGGACATGCCACCCTTAGAGAAGCAGAGTAAAACACTGTGACTATCATATTCAGGCATATGGAACATAAAAATACAGGAAAGCCTAGCTTCTTCAAATATCAAAGACAGGATAAGCCTATAGCTTTTGGTGATATCAAAGGCATTGTGAACACCTTGCAGAAACTCTTGCAAGCAGTATATATTTTGTACGCCATTTTGGATAAAAGTGTCGGTTTAATGCATAAATGTACCGGTAATGTGATTTCAAAGTGCTTTGATGTGGCTGCATCATTGGAGCAACAGTAAAAGGCTGTATTGCTTTTGGTCTCTAGTCTGGCAACCTCAATTTTAGCTCTTTTTTAGCTTTACCTTAGCATAGGCAATGGAAAGTACAGTATCCAAAGCAACTCTTTGGCAACGTTATTCCAGCACCTATGCTAAGCTAAAGCTAAAGTTGGGGTTGCCGGACTAGGAAAACGCATGCACTGCGACCAAAATGCTTTTATCCACATATGTAACTCCAGGTAATACGGTTAATACACCAATTTCAGAAAAGGTGGACTATCCCTTTAAGCTATACTGTATTATGGACATTGGATCTCACTATATCTTCCTATACTGTTAATGGAGGTTTTATGTCACTTGCCGGCACCAGTAGGTCGCAATCCAAATATGGGAGTTTCACAGAACTTGTGGTGATTTGTCCGACCATTTGGTTGACCGTTAATTTTCTCAACTCACCAGAAGAGTGAGATCGTGTTCGCGTGCAGACACGCTTTGAAAGCCCAATATCACTTTAAGCTGGTCCCCTATGCTCCATTCTCCCTCTGGGACTTGGATGTGTAGATAGTTCAGGGATCCACCCTTGGTTTGATGAGGAAGGGCAGTCATATGCACTGTAGCCTGCCTTGCGTCTGTGAGCTCAGGAACCTTTGTCTTTGCCTGGAGAGAAATTCAAGGAACCACCAATTGTAAGGTCAGCAAAGACGTTATCCATTATGATTTCTTGCTTAGTTTCTTTCTCAGTATTTTGTAGCCATATAAATCATTATCGTCAGCATAATTTTTGATTTACAGCTATAATAACTAAAACTACAATAGTCTAAAGTATAATTATCTGTCCATTAGATGTGTTACCGTAATGAGCAGTGATGTTGCCTTGGTGTTTGTGTTGATGGTGGCTGTGCCAATGCCATTACTGCCAGTGCTCATCATCACCTCCTGATTTCCTGACTTTATAACTACAATGATGCCCGATGAAGGGGAGCCATCAGGGTTGCTTACATACACCTGTGAAGACAAGCCAAGACTGCATTATGATATCCTATTTGCCAACTCATTCCACCAGTAAGGAGCTACAAATGATAACATTCCTTTGAGGAACATGTCAGCAAATGGATCATAGTATACAAATTGTTAATAAAAATGGAATCCAATAATTTACAAATCTCATAAACCTATATATTGTTCACAATAGAATATAGATAACATGGCAAATGTTGAAAGTGAGACTTTTTCAAATGTTATTCTGAATATTGGCTCATTTTGTATTTTATGAGAGCTACACATCCCAAAATAGTTGGGACGGGTAGCAATAAGAGGCCAGAAAAGTCAAATGTTCAGATAAAGGACAGCTTGAGGACCCATTTGCAACTTATTTGGTCAATTGGCAACATGATTTGGTATGAAAAGAGCCTCTGTGAGTGGCATTGACTCTCAGAAGTCAAGATGGGCAGAGGATCACCAGTTCCCCAAATGCTGTGGCAAAAAGTAGTGGTCCGAGATCACAAAGGAGTTTCTCAGATAAAAATTGCAAAGAGTTTGAAGGTATAATCATCTACAGTGCATATCATCATCCAAAGATTCAGAGAATCTGGAACAATCTCTGTGCATAAGGGTCAAGGCCGGAAAACCATACTGGATGCCCATGATCATTGGGTCCTTAGATGGCACTGCATCACATACAGGAATGCTAATGTAATGGATATCACAAACTGGCCTTAGGACTACTTCCAGAAATCATTGTCAGTGAACACAATCCACAGTGTCATTTGCTATAGCAAGCTAAAACTGTATAGGTCAAAAAAGAAGCCATTCCTAAACATGATCCAGAAGCACAGGCGTTTTCTCTGTGCCAAGGCTCATTTAAAATGGACTGTGACAAAGTGCAAAACTGTTCTGTGGTCAGACGAATCAAAATTCAAAGTTCTTTTCAGAAAACTGAGATGCCATACCATCCGGACAAGGACAACCCAAGTTGTTATTGCTTATTGTTAGCGCTCATTTCAGAAGGCTACATCTCTGATGGTATGGAGATGCATGAGTGTGGGTGGCATGGCCAGCTTACGCATCTGGAAAGGCACCATCAAGTCTGCAGTCCAGATCTTTCACCCATAGAAAACTTTTGGTGCATCATACATAGGAATACATGACAAAGAAGACCTAAGACAGTTGAGCAACCAGAAGCCTGTATTAGACAAGAATGGAACAACATTCTCTCCAAAACTTCTCCTCTCTCCACAGTCCCCAGACGTTTGCAGACTGTTTTAAAAGGAAGAGGGGATGCCAGACAGTGGTAAATGTGTCCTTGTCCCAACTATTTTGGGATGTGTAGATGCCATGAAATTGAAAATCACATTATTTTCCCCTTAAAATTATAAATTTCCTCAGTTTCAACATTTGATATGTCATCGATGTTGTATTCTGAGTAAAATATTGAAATTTGAAACTTCCACATCACTGCATCCTGTTTTTATTCACAATTTGTAAAGTGTCCCAACTTTTTTGGAATTCGGTTGTACATGTAAGGAGGATTACATGGTGTTATCAACGGAATGTGAATGTTTCTCAACAATAGAATGCCAGCAACATGTGAGCAATGTGGATGGGTAAGTAAGGGATAATGAACGACACGGCGTGCAGATATAAAAAAAAATAATGCACGTGTTCGAGGTTCTAAAAGGTCACGATGCGTAGCGGAGTGAGCTTAACTTCGATAAGTGCATTATTTTTTTTATGTCTGCACGCCGTGGAGTTCATTATCCCGCTTATACCACTGTTGCCACTTCTCCGCTATGTGGTTTGACTAACAACATGCCCGTTTTGATGGCTAGGTGGCTAGCTGATGGCTGAAGACAAGCTAGTTGTCAGAACTACTTCTTTCCGCCACAAATCGTTTCAATCAAAACTTGCCACATAAACTGCCATTACTAGTTCTAAAAGACATCTCAGTCACAAGTTACAATGTTGCTGTATCATGAACGTTGGTCGTGTCACTAAATTGTGAGCTTGTGTTAACGTGACAGTTTATTTAAAAGTCAGGGCGAGTTGGGCGAATTGTTACGCAAGTCTGAATATGGACGGAAAAGTGGAACTACTTCATAGCCGTGCAGTTAGGCCTACCTGAAAAATAATGTACCATCTAAATAGGGCATCACAATAGGAAATTTGACCAAGCTGTGGTATAATGGAATATATTTTAACCTTCAGCAAGTGACGCTATTGGCACCAGTACTCCATTAAGCTCCATTTACATGTAAGACAATTAAAAACCAGACGTAGCCTATTCCAAAACACCACATAGCAATCATCTTTCAATTTGGTTGCCACTTACTTACTGTCACATCAAAGGATCTCCCTGGCTTGAAGTATTTGGGTGTCCTCTTGAATTGAATGGTGTATGGATGTGTGGCAATCGGTATATACTTCTCTGCATCCACAACTTCACTGCCTTGAATAATGAACCATACCAAAATCTTAGACAACCAACTTGTGTCATCATTCAAATTGGGCACTAATTAATTTGTGTATGTGAGTAGCCTAAAATCTAAATAATTCTCAATATTTTATCTTTTTTTGTCATTACATGCTAAAAAGAAAGTTATCATTAATCATGGAATCAGTGAATTTTATTTGTGACATGCATATGATTACGTAATAGAGTATGTGTAAATAAATAAATAAAGGTAGCCAAATAAATGAGACACAGTTGTTCTAAAAAACATGGATTCTGACATTTTGGGCCTAAGAACATGGGCATATTTTCTTCCTTTATGTCAATAGTAAATTCACAAATAGCCATACAACCTTACGTAACAAGACAAGAAAATAACTGTAGGCACATACCTGTTTCAGTTAAAACACTGACTTGCACATAGATTGAATAATCAACAATGTCATCCATGTTTGGGAAAGTTTTTGCGATGTGCTCTCTCTTTAGAATGGCTGAACCACGCCCATCTTTGATCTATTTGAAGAGATCAGTTTGTACTCTTATCAGTTATTAGAAATTATTACACTGTAAAAGACAATGGCTGGTAATCCAGATACTAAAGTCCAAAAAGCTCTTAGCTCCATGCATTTCAGCCTGCACTAAGCACTGTTGTAGACTCAAGCACATGGGTGAGTTCAGCCCTATGTGGATTGTACTGATTTCCTGTGAGGTTCACCTCTACTCGCTGAATTGAGTGAGGCAGACTCTTCTTTCGACCATTGATCAACACTCCAAAGATCACAAAACCGACTCCTGTCACATCTTTGCCATAAAGATACCTGAGGGTTCCAAAGAAATGTTATCAGAATCAAACACTAACATGTGGAAGCACACACTGCAAGCACACACTTCTCACCGAGCCTGTATATCAATCTCCATCTGGGCATCGTCCACATAGAAAAAGTTCTTTCTTGGGATCAACAAGATTTCAAAGGTTGGCAGAACTGAAAAAGTAAAGTAAAACTAAAATAAATGCACAATTTATAAAAATGAATTACATCTATAAATGCTGATAAGACATACAGTGCAAGGAAGATATACTTGTCAGGACTGTCAGTACTGTGATCCTGAAACTGGAATAACTCTAAAACATGTGATTTTATGATGTAAAATGGCATATATTCTTTGATAAATGATGAAAAAGGGAAGAATTTAAACACATTGGATCAAAGTATCCATTGAATCATGTCTTTTATTATTATTATTTTTTTATCTTTATATATATTTATAAAAACTGCAGACTCACCATATTCTTTTATCTCAAAGTCTGCAGTGAAGGTCTTGTTTGGGGTAATGTCGAACATTGCCACAATTTTCCATGTTCCAGAACTACCAGGGATACAGGTTTTTTATAATTTGTGTATGACAGACAGACAGAATAAACAGACAGATAGATAGACAGATAGATAGGTAGATAGATAGATAGATAGATAGATAGATAGATACCTGTTAACAGCAGGAATTCTGAATGTGCCTGTGATAACTCCCTTTAAAGGACATATTTTATTTCTCACCACCTTTACTCCTTCAGGGCTCTGAGAAGATAAAAAGTCCACACTGTTTGCTTTCAAAAGCTCAATGTTTCTTTGACTTATTTCCAGTGCTTGTTCCCTACAGTAGGCCTACACCTTTATTTATCATTATCACCCGGTGGAATGGAATACTGTTTTCTGATTGGCTGTCAGGGTGTCCGTTAATTCTTGATAACAGGACACCTGAGGCATTGTTGGGTTAAAAAAGTTTCACCAGCGTTCTATATCAATGCTCTTTAGAATGCAGCCTTGCAGATCTTCTTTCATATGAAAATAGTATACCCAACTGAACAGGAAAACTTCTTTCTAAACGGAGCCACATGTTTCTTTTGTTTTAAACACTTCATCTATACGTTTTAGTTGCAACCGGGTGATAAGCGGGTGATAACTTCGCGTAGGCAAACTGTTCTTCGCCTTCGCGTCGTCTATTATTTCTTTATATCGGGACACCTTGGCGGCCGTTATCCCTTACTTAACGTGGCCCTATGCCAGGGGTGCCGTTAGGGGGAGAAAAGTTAGGATAATTCTAAGGGCCCAGCACTGACAGGGGGGCCCAGAGAAATTTTTAATATCAAAATCAATATTTGAGGGGCCCAAAAATATTTTTTGTCATAGGGCCCAAAATTTCTAGCAGCGCCCCTGCCCTATGCAGCTTCATAAATGACTTGGGGAAGAGATGTGAAAGAGGCTATTTTTGTTATCCTTCTGCTTAGCAATGTTAGCCTACTGACAAACAAACCAAGATGACTTGCTACATCTGCATCTACAGTATTTACGAGCAAGCTGAGGCACACAAAACAGCATCGGTGAAAGCAGATCTTTGGTAGCACTTAGAGGAGTTACAGCCATAAATTTTAGGGTCACTAGTCAGAGTAAAAGTGGTTTAGTGGAGGTGTTAGGGGAACACATTTTTTTATCAGTTCCGGATGGATGACTAACCATGAGGTTCACTTGTATCGGCAAGTCAGTTGGCTTCAGGTCCATACTGAGGGTAAAGATATGGTAAAACACCACTACAGACAAAAGATATTTGAATGTCAAGGAGAACATGTGCTCAATGTAAATGTAAAAAAAACATAATCTACACCTAGACATGAGAACACTCAAGTTCAACCCCAGCAACATTTGATTTCCCAGGAATGTAGTTTAATTAAATTTTGACAAAATATATTGCAGGCCTTCTAGGCATATGTATTACAATAAAAGTTCATTCTTTTCTGTCTGGTACAACAATTAAGTATAGACTATTACTGGAACCAAAGGATTTTTTTTTTAATAAAAAGGACATCCAGTTCAATGTAGTTGACACATTAGACACTTTACATCATTGAATGTAGTGAAAATAGTGACATTATCTCACCTTCGTCTGTTGGTTTGTATATTGGTTTGTCTGTTTGCAGAAATATATACCCACTTTGAAAGGACAGGAGAACCATTTTCTCCAGTACACGATTTGGAAAATTAGCTTGCAAATAAACATATTCCTCCTCAGACGCGTCAGCTAAAACCTCCGGAGGAATCTGAGGGTAAAGTTTACATTGGACACACTCATTTCATCAATGTCTCTTTCAGGGGTCTCAAACTCAAATGAGCTGGGGACCACTACGGTCAACATGATCTGACTGGAGGGCCACCTCAGGGGTCAATTGTAAATACGGTACAACACTTTTTTTTTTCTTTTTTTTTTAAAAAATGCATTTATTTAACAGGGACCTGCACATTTCCTTTGCAATTATTTAGCGTGTTTTTTTTATTTTTTTAATCTAAAGATATGATATTCAATGTTAGGCCTATATCTCATCAATGCGTAGCCTACTCAAACAAATATTTTTCTTTTCATTTTTCAATATAGGAGGTTGTCTGGAATCTGGTGATATAAGAATAATGATAAAGGTATTCTGCATGACTGCAATTTGCAACAATATACTGTATGTGCTGACAATATTTTATTAATTATTATATGTTATTTATACTAAATATAATATGTTGCTATTTTGGATCTCGGACGATATTTCTAGCATCTGTCCTGACAAACAGTTAGATAAAAACAACTTTCACTATTAAATAATTCATCTATGTTGGGATGACAGTGTTGAAGATGATCCAGAAATTTTATATGATTTCAAGATCGCATTATTTGAGAACCGCTACTAACAAAGACAATTGCTATACCATTGTAAAAATACATTTATTTAACAGGGACCTGCACATTTCCTTTGCAATTATTTAGCGTGTTTTTTTTATTTTTTTAATCTAAAGATATGATATTCAATGTTAGGCCTATATCTCATCAATGCGTAGCCTACTCAAACAAATATTTTTCTTTTCATTTTTCAATATAGGAGGTTGTCTGGAATCTGGTGATATAAGAATAATGATAAAGGTATTCTGCATGACTGCAATTTGCAACAATATACTGTATGTGCTGACAATATTTTATTAATTATTATATGTTATTTATACTAAATATAATATGTTGCTATTTTGGATCTCGGACGATATTTCTAGCATCTGTCCTGACAAACAGTTAGATAAAAACAACTTTCACTATTAAATAATTCATCTATGTTGGGATGACAGTGTTGAAGATGATCCAGAAATTTTATATGATTTCAAGATCGCATTATTTGAGAACCGCTACTAACAAAGACAATTGCTATACCATTGTAATCTGTACTGTAATCTCCTGATTATTTTGATATGCATTTTGCCATAGTTAAGTTACATGGACGCAGAACTGTATTGGCGATCATAATTTTGATACAAATTCAACGCTAATTATCTTGTGAAGCGTTCATCACAGAAACTAAGCACTATTTGAGAGGTCAATTGATGTTGCGCCTCTCTCCAGGGTCTGATTGCATTATAAGTTTGGCACCAACTCACGGGTCGGATCTGTGCTGAATCCAGGCCAGATGTGGCCCGCTGGCCGGGAGTTTGAGACCCCTGCACTACAACATCAAAGTCTTTATGGTCAATCAAAATATGCAACCGTGTATTGCAAGAAGACTGAAATTGTGCTTCCCAAACTGCAAATGTGCATAACAAAGCTAAAATAGACATACAGTACAACTAAATATAATTGTACATAAGAGATCACTCACTGTAGGCTACATAAGACATCACTAGGACATAAAGTGCAAATACACGTAGATATCAAGATATCATATTACTGATAAATACATATTAGTAACCGTAATAGATATAAACAACAATCAACACAACACACTGTGAGCATACATTTCATTTCATGAAACGAAGATAATGCTGCATCTATGATGACTAGGGCAGGCTAACTATAACTTGATGGATAATTTTATATAAATAACAATATATATAGGGTTATATATATATATATAATATATAAATAACAAAAATGTGATGAAACAGAACAATATGAAGATTAAAGATCACAATCAAGCACGCACATACACACAGAGAGAGAGAGAGAGAGAGAGAGAATCTGTGTTTCTTACTGTGACTGTGGCGAAATTCTGAAAGTTGTTCTCATGACTGAGGGTGACAGTTTGTTGCGTAATAATGTTCTTGGCGGGGCTACTGCGCACACTGACTGTGACTTGTAATGGGTTTCCAATGTAGTCCTGAGCCTCCACAAATACCCTCACTGGATTGGCCACCCAGAGAAGGTTAGGAGCCGACATCACAAAGCTGAACAGGGAACATTAACCAATCACTTTTATCTATTGTACAATAGCACCGTTCTCACTACTACCACCACTATTATTGTTATTGCTGTTTTGTTATAATAATAATAATAATAATAATAACTAGAGAATGTAATTTCAGAGAAATTACGAGTGCATTGAAAATGCAGTTGCTGTTTTTAGTTGATTTTTTTGCAAATCATTTCAGTAAATATAATTGCAACACATTTAGATGACTGGAGGCATAATTGGATAAGGGACAGTTGGAATGGTTGAACAGTTAATTAGTTGAGAAGTTTGAACCACATGACAATTAAGTTGAGTAGCATAAATTATCATATATGTTAATTAGCATCCAAACTGTTGACTAGCATATTAAATATGCTGCCATGATGATCACAAGACTTGGCTTAGTTGAATAGCATCAAAAAACAAAAATGCTAATTAGCATGCTAACCATGCTAGCTAGCATGTTAGTAATGTTAGCATGATGATCAGAAGACTTAGCTGAGTTGAATTGCATGAAAAAACAAAAATGCTAATTAGCATGCTAACTAAGCTAACATGCTAAAAATGCTAACATGATGATCACAAGACTTCGCTGAGTTGAATAGCATCAAAAACCAAAAATGCTAATTAGCATGCTAACTATGCTAACTAGCCACCCCCCCACTGAGGACTTTTATTTTGATATAGTTGTGGCCAGAGGAAACAGTTGACAGGAGTCATAGTTGATGACAGTTCACAGTTGGAATGGTTGAACAGTTGAATAGTAAAATCATTTTCCATCAAATTAGTATGATGAGGACTTTTAATTTGAAATAGTTGCGGACAGGAACCAGCTGGGAGGACGCATAGTTGATGACATCCGGAAGTTGAACAGAATCTGTAGTCTTAAGTGAGAGGATTGTAGTCTGTGGAAGTGGTTGCTAAGCTGTTGTTAGGTACTTAAGATGATTGATAGGCTGTTGCTAGGGTAGGTGAAGTGGTTGCTAGGGTGGTTGCTAGGTAAATCAACTCAGTTGCCATGGTGGTTGCTAAGTTACAAGTGTGGAAGTGGTTGCTGCGTGGTTGCTAGGCAGTTGCTAGGATATTTGAAGTAGTTGCTATACAGTTGCTAGGTTGCTAATGTTAAGTCTATGGGAAATTAAAAAATATATAAATAGTCATAGTTGAAAAAGTATAAAAGTTACAAAGTAGAAAAGACATTGCAATCATTTCACGAGTATGACCTATGCAACGGAGTTTGAATGAAGTTTCTCAGTTGAGCCGTTAGATCTGAATTACATAGTTGAAGAAGAATAATAATAACTAGAGAATGTAATTTCAGAGAAATTACGAGTGCATTGAAAATGCAGTTGCTGTTTTAGTTGATTGTGTTGCAAATCATTTCAGGAAATATAATTGCAACAAATTTAGATGACTGGAGGCATAATTTGATGACTGACAGTTGGAATGGTTGAATAGTTAATTAGTTGAAAAGTTTGAACCATATGACAGTTAAGTTGACTAGCATATCATATATGTTAACATTCTAACTATATGATATTTTAACATATATGTTAATTGTGTTACCATGATGACCACAAATTAGCTGAGTTGAAATGTATCAATTAACAAAAATGTTGATTAATATGCTAACTACGCAAGCTAGAATGTTAATAATGCCAGCATGATGATCAGAGGACTTATCTGAGTTGAATAGCATCAAAAAACAAAAATGCTAATTAATATGCTAACCATGCTAGCTAGCATGCTAATAATATTAACATGATGATCAGAAGACTTAGCTGAGTTGAATAGCATCAAAAAACAAAAATGCTCAATTAACATGCTAACCATGCTAGCTAGCATCTTAATAATATAACCATGATGATCAGAAGACTTATCTGAGTTGAATTCCATGAAAACCCAAAAATGCTAATTAGCATGCTAGCTAAGCTAACATGCTTAATAATGCTAACATGATGATCAGAAGACATAGCTGAGTTGAATAGCATCAAAAAACAAAAATGTTAATTAACATGCTAACCATGCTAACTAGCATGCTAACTAGCCACTAAGGACTTTTATTTTGAAATAGTTGTGGCTAGAGGATACAGTTGACAGGAGTCATAGTTGATGACAGTTCACATTTACAATGGTTGAACAGTTGAACAGTTTGAATAGTAAAATCATTTTCCATCAAATTAGTATGATGAGGACTTTTAATTTGAAACAGTTGCGGACAGGAACCAGCTGGGAGGACGCATAGTTGATGACATCCAGTAGTTGAACTGAATCTGTAGTCTTAAGTGAGAGGATTGTAGTCTATGGAAGTGGTTGCTAAGCTGTTGTTAGGTACCTAAGATGATTGATAGGCTGTTGCTAGGGTAGGTGAAGTGGTTGCTAAGGTGGTTGCTAGGTAAATCAAGTCAGTTGCCATGGTGGTTGCTAATTTGAAAGTATGAAAGTGGTTGCTACATGGTTGCTAGGCAGTTGCTAGGATATTTGAAGTAGTTGCTATGTAGTTGCTAGGTTGCTAATGTTAAGTCTATGGGAAATTTAAAAACATTTAAATAGTCATAGTTTCAAAAGTATAAAAGTTACAAAGTAGAAAAGACATTGCAATCATTTCACGAGTATGACCTATGCAACGGAGTTTGAATGAAGTTTCTAAGTTGAGTCGTTAGATCTGAATTACATAGTTGAAGAAGAATAATAATAATAATAAGAAGAAATCGAATAACAATAGAGTGCATTTTCAATGCACTCTAATAACTAGAGAATGTAATTTCAGAGAAATTACGAGTGCATTGAAAATGCAGTTGCTGTTTTTAGTTGATTTTGTTGCAAATCATTTCAGGAAATATGATTGCAACACATTTAGATGACTGGAGGCATAATTGGATAAGTGACAGTTGGAATGGTTGAACAGTTAATTAGTTGAGAAGTTTGAACCACATGACAGTTAAGTTGACTAGCATAAATTATCATATATGTTAAGTAGAATTCTAAGTGCTGACTAGCATGTTAAATATGCTACCATAATGATCACAAGACTTATCTTAGTTGAATAGCATCAAAAAACAAAAATGCTAATTAACATGCTGACCATGCTAGCTAGAATGCTAATAATGCTAGCATGATGATCAGAGGACTTAGCTGAGTTGAATAGCATCAAAAAACAAAAATGCTAATTAGCATGTTAACCATGCTAGCTAGCATGCTAATAATCTTAGCATGATGATCGGAAGACTTAGCTGAGTTGAATTGCATGAAAAACCAAAAATGCTAATTAGCATGCTAGCTAAGCTAACATGCTAATAATGCTAGCATGATGATCACAAGACTTACCGGAGTTGAATCGCATCAAAAAACAAAAATGCTAATTAGCATGCTAGCTAAGCTAACATGCTAATAATGCTAGCATGATGATCACAAGACTTAGCTGAGTTGAATCGCATCAAAAAACAAAAATGCTAATTAGCATGCTAACCATGCTAACTAGCATGCTAACTAGCCACCCCCCCCCCCCACTGAGGACTTTTATTTTGAAATAGTTGTGGTCAGAGGAAACAGTTGACAGGAGTCATAGTTGATGACAGTTCACAGTTGGAATGGTTGAACAGTTGAATAGTAAAATCATTTTCCATCAAATTAGTATGATGAGGACTTTTAATTTGAAACAGTTACGGACAGGAACCGGCTGGGAGGACGCATAGTTGATGACATTCGGAAGTTGAACTGAATCTGTAGTCTTAAGTGAGAGGATTGTAGTCTGTGGAAGTGGTTGCTAAGCTGTTGTTAGGTGCCTAAGATGATTGATAGGCTGTTGCTAGGATAGGTGAAGTGGTTGCTAGGGTGGTTGCTAGGTAAATCAAGTCAGTTGCCATGGTGGTTGCTAAGTTGAAAGTGTGGAAGTGGTTGCTGTGTGGTTGCTAGGCAGTTGCTAGGATATTTGAAGTAGTTGCTATTCAGTTGCTAGGTTGCTAATGTTAAGTCTATGGAAAATTTAAAAATATTTAAATAGTCATAGTTTCAAAAGTATAAAAGTTACAAAGTAGAAAAGACATTGCAATCATTTCACGAGTATGACCTATGCAACGGAGTTTGAATGAAGTTTCTAAGTTGAGTCGTTAGAGCTGAATTACATAGTTGAAGAATAATAATAATAAGAAGAAATCGAAGAACAATAGAGTGCATTTTCAATGCACTCTAATAATAATAACTAGATACATTTCCTTGGAGAAACAGCGAGAGTGTGCTTGCTCAAACCTACCACAACAAGACTGGCAAGACAAAATTATTGAGGCAATGTCAGAGACAAGGCCATGCAAACTCGCGCCAAGTCTGAAATCAAAGCGGCAAACACATCAAAAGATAAAGGCTACTGCGCCTTGAAAAAATTGACTTGGCATAAGTTGGTGTTATTGCACGACCTCTGTTCAAGGCGCATTTACTTCCGATTTCTAAGCAAACTTAAGAAGACAATCATGTGCCTTTGGTGCTTGAGCAAGCACACTAATAATAATAATAATAATAATCACCATCATCATCATCATCATCATCATAATACAAGTGTCACCAAATGAATGTCTGTATGTTGTGTCAAGTTGTATGTCTGCCTGATCAATGATGCATTTGTTTTGCTCAGCAAAATCTCAGCAAAGCAAACAGAAGTTCCAGGGCAATAACCTTCACTAGGCAAAATCTCTGTCCCCACTGACCTAAATAACACAGTGATTGGAAATCTGAGCCAGGGCACTTTGCTTGAAGAATTTAATTCTAACAGACACACAGATGTGTGAAAGTCATTTTTTGTCAACAACTGTCAAGTCCTGATAATTAAAATTGCTGTGGACTTCCAAATTATGCCGTAAATATCAATAAGAGGTAAGTTGAAGGGTTGGCAACTTGGAACTTGGCAACTTGGAAAAAAGATCACTATGCTTGTGGTTTCCTTTATGTTTGAATTGAACTCATAGGGACTTGGGTAACTCTGTCCTGCGTCCTTACATAGTACAGCTACCCAATTGATAATGGAATGGTATAATTAAGCTGCTGCTTGTTTCTTTGGTAACACTTTGCGGTAACGGTACATGAATTATCATGAATTCATGCATGATTTCATTCATGATTCATTCGTGATTCATGCATTACTTCATCTCTGAATATCTAATGACTCATCAGGTATTAGCATGAATTCATTGTTTATCATTAATGACCTCCTGCTGAAATAGCAGATGATCTTAAGCATTAATTACTCTGGGTACATCATCATGAGTCATGACTAATTACACATGATCATGATGTTTTTGTTCAAAAGAATTTGATATAATTTGATATAATAAAAGTACTTATTTAGCCTACTTTGGCCTAGTCATACGCCATACGTCAACTAAATTTTACCAATTTAACCATGTCAACACTTTAGTTGAGGGGGCACAAACATGATGAATTCATCATGATCATGCTAATAATCATGACTCATGCTAATTAATCATGACTCATGATGATGTACCCAGAGTAACTAATACTTAAGATCATGTGCTATTTCAGCAGGAGGTCATTAATGACAAACAATGAATTCATGTTAATTCCTGATAACTCATTAGACTTTCAGAGATGAAGTAATGCATGAATCATGAATTTATCATGAATGATTTCATGCATGAATTCATGATAATTCATGTACCCTTACCGCAAAGTGTTACCGTTTCTTTGTCACACACCCTGATGAAGGCTGTAAGGCTGATACGCGTTGGTGTTTTTTAATGTTTTAGCCTTCAATAAAATTCTTTTTGCATGGATTAACTGAGTGCCTGGACCTGGAACCTACACCTGGAACCTTTTCCTTCTTGATGTCTACCCAATTGATAGTTCTCATCATGGAAAAACCAAATGTTTTTGAGTCAAACACACTCTTTTATGACTAAGTCATGTTACTTCTGCTAAACAAAACGGATAGTTGCTGTGTGTAAGTGATGTCTACTTACAGTGGGTCACATGTTGAGAGAGCGGGTAGAGAGAGAGTCACAGCAGTACACACACCACCACCACCAGGTCCACACGCATCCTGTTTTGTGTTTCTGGATTTATTGGCCAGAGATCTGCATCACCTGCACATAAGATCTAATAATGAACTAACACTGTTAATGTGGGCAAATCTGTGTACCTTTGCCAGGCCCTCCCTCTGGTGTGGTTTCTGGTAAGGACACGAATAGTAAATAAAGAGCAGTGTGACTGTGTGTGTTTGTGTGCGTGCGTGCGTTTGTTTGTGTTTGTGTGTGTGTGTGTGTGCGTCTGTGAGAGTGTGTGTGTGTGTGTGTGAGTGTGTGTGTGTGTGTGTGCGTCTGTGAGAGTGTGTGTGTGTGTGTGTGTGAGTGTGTGCGTCTGTGAGAGTGTGTGTGTGTGTGTGTGTGTGTGTGTGTGTGTGTGTGTGCGTCTGTGAGAGTGTGTGTGTGTGTGTGTGTGTGGGAATAGGTGGGCACTATGTGCAGAGGGGGGTTTGATGTACTAGTGGCCAATGCCCTTGTGTCATCTGCACCAAGGTAAATACAGATCAATACAATCTTGACATACAATCTACTTCATCAAACAGGTGAATCTATATGATGTTAACTTTAGAAAATACTTAATTTTCTTGATGTAACATTACAAAATCTAAAAAGGAAGGATTACTTGTAGTATTTAGTGCATACAAATGATTTTTGACACATATTCTGACATTCTATGATATCAACCGGTGGTACGTTCTGTACATTTTTTCTGACTGGAAAAAAATGGGAAATAACATTTAAAACACATCTTTATTTATTCTATCAAATAATGCACATGGGAAGCCCATGAATCTGGAAGACCCAAAGAGATACAATGTTGCATTTTATTCATGCAGATCATGATAACTGATTATTCTAACTCTAACAGCTCTTTGGATCTTCCCAATTCAGATATATTTTGAAAATACATCTGGTATGCTTGAGGATTTTTTTCTTAAATAGTTCGCTTGACAACTGAAAAATGATGATGATAGTAATAATAATAAAAAATGATAATTCACACAGCGCCGGACACACACTAGTCTAAGTCAAAAAAAAGTTTTTAAAGGGTTGAGAGTGAGGCCCTCATTTACTAAGACTAGCGCTATTCGCGCTGCATCTGTTATGTCAGAGCTGTAATAGCGCGTGCTGTGCCTCCCTTATTTTGCAGTGTATTTATCAGGCAATCTGCGCTTACTCCGCCCTCTGATGTAAAATTAGCGCACCTCTTAAAACGCAAGCAGTGCATGGGATCTCTCTATTGTGGGTAGAGTAGCAGGGGCGAAGCAAAAGTTTTGCTGCGAAGAATTATAGAGTTAATAGGCCTATTTTATTTGGGAACAAGCAATTATACTACAGGCCAGAAAATCCTCACCATCTAAAAAAAACAGTATGATATTTTGTCTGACATTGCAAAAAATAACTGGCAGGTACTTAAATTAATGTGTTTTGATCAAAAATAACAATGGAGAAAATAAATTCAAAGCAGGCTGATTTCTCTTTAGTTTAATTAGATAAAAGTAATTCTGTGCCAAACATGTATCTGCCCTCACCTTGGCCGTAACACTGCTGTCATTAAATTTTCACACGAAGCAATTTGCGCTTGGTTTAGACCTTCTTTGATGAGACGGTATTTGCCCCATGCAGAATACAGGCGCACTTCTATGGGAAGTCTTTGTAAATGCCACGGAATATAACCTGACATAGCCCAACCATAACACTGCTGTTCTTTAGAGGTTCTTTAACCTGATGCTATAGGGCGGGGGAGGGCATTCAGTTCTGGTTTGAAACGATTGGACAGCTCGTCTAATCAGCCTTGCTTATTGGCGGGTAGTCTCTCTACCGATGTAAACCCGATCAACAGTTAGGCCTACAGACTAAAGGGCTCCGCACACCGCTTCCGACACAGTGCGGAGCACTCCGTCTTCAACATTCCATTCCATTGTTTTCAATGCAACCCCGCACACCAGCGCCGATGTCTTCCGCCGTCGGTTGTGAATTACGATTGAAGTCTATTTTGTCGGAGCCGCCCATTGACATCCAATGTTAATTTCCACCGGCTACCGTGCTAGATGCTAGGCAAAATTGTCGGATACGAAAGTGCTCCGCAATGCTGTCGGAACCGGTGTGCGGCCGGCTTTAAGCCGTTAGCACACCAGCTCCGACAGCATTGTGGAGCAATGTGTGTAGGATGTGTAAATGTTATTTTGCGAATTTCTAATTGTGCCAGCTTTATGATTTAGTCCAACTTGCTTATGTGTAGTATGGTTATGTGTAACAGGCCTATCTGTCTTGCAGATAAGGGCATTTCATTTGCTAGGCGCAGTTGTGTAATTGACGCCACTTGACACAGTTGTGCAATTGACACTCTTATTGCGCTTTGTTTGGTTTAGTTTCCAACAATGCGTGGAATTAGAGAAGGGATAGCTAAACATGAGAAACTGGAAAATACTGCTGAGTAATCCATTTATTTTTTTACAAAGTAACTATACCACCCATTTAAACGGTAACTGTAACGGAATACAGTTACTTATAATTTGTATTTTGAATACAGTATTCCAGCAGGCTACATGTAGGCCTATTGTATTACTCCTCAACACTGTTCATGACTAAGTATGAAATTTTTACAATATTTACAATATTTTTTTCAATGTCCTGTACAGAAAATGTATCGTGTATCGATGATCCTTTGGGGAATTTGACCCCAGGTTGATTTAGCTAGCTTAGCTAAATTAAGTTAGTGCTACCAATCTTATCATAATAGTCCCACACTCCATCAGATAGGCTGTCAACTATGTTCAAGACATAAATTCAATATTTGACCTTTGAAAATGTCTATATTATCTTTGTTACCATTGTCGGCTTGGGGTCAAATTGATGTGTGTGTGTTTTTGTTTTGCCTACTGCTAACAACAAAGAAAGTTTTTCATTCCAAGTGTTGAGCACACCCTGATTTTGAATCATAGTTAGGACATGCACAGCAAATTCAAACATAATATTAGCATGTCTAAATTATAGATTTGCTACTTAATAACATCGTACAATATTTCGACAATACAGTAGATATCAGTATCATTTAAAACTTTATTCCCCCATCATGGACGTCGTTAGGTCCATTTTGGGGGAGCTCAAGCCTCCCTAAATTTCCCCCAAGCCCCCCTAACGCTGGGCAGATTATTTTCATTGTATGTAAATTACATCCATTTTTAGCGGTTATATTACTCGCGGAGTTAACGTCAGATACGCGATCTCCGGACACCATCGGATTCAGTAGGCTCCAAGCTTTCCAATGGTACTAGTCACTAATTGCTATGATAAACGGGAGACGAGAAAGTCCACTTTAAGTACATGTGAAATTTCTCAGTAAATTCTCCAGCTCTGCCTGCATCCACTGAGAGCATTTTTTTCTTGTTGTAACTGATGACGAACTATGCTTCAAGTTGAGCAGGAAAAATAGTCTTAAATCTGAAGTTTGGTAGGCTATAGTCTGATCCAGCAAATTTCTAGGCAACATATTCTCCAAAAGACTGAACTATGAAATATACATTAGCCTGTAGTCTATGCCATATTAGTTTGTCCTACATGCATTGATGGACATATTTATTTGCTATAGCCTAGCATAATATTGTAGTAGCTATTGTATGCTCATTTTGCAGAATAAATGTTTTAGAAACTTTCATATTTGACTGTATCATCAGATGTCCCTAGGATTTGAACTAAGCTAGTTGTTACCATTGTTGTATCTTGTTCAGTGCATTAGACTGAAATAAATGCAGCTATATAGAAGAGCCTAGTTCATTTACACCACAGTCATTGATGGAGATATTTGCAAACATCTCTCTTCACAAACCAGTCTGATGAATTGATTTAGACTAATTTTGTTAATAAAAATAGCCTAAGATATGAGATATTCTGATAAATGTCCTTCAAGTAATAAATAGTTGGCAATATACACACATATACACTGTAGGCCTATAATATAATTTATTTATTACATTTTTTTTGGCGCGCGCTCTGCGCGCGCATCTACATATTACCCCTCT
>JAODXP020004036.1:15000-20000 GCA_027497455.2 Sardinella longiceps
ACGGGTGGAATTGTTCATCCTAAGCAAACAAACAGACAGAGCTGAGAAGCACTCCACAGCACCCCACAGATGTGTCCAATTCACAGCGGGGCCCGTTTCCATCCTCTTGATTCCTTTCAACTCCAGCGCTGGCTGCCGCCGTCGCCGCCATCGCCGCCCCCAGAATCGGAATCTTGACCCGATCCGACCCATAAAGCAACCCCACCCATCATCTCTAGGGCCGCTCTGTCGTCCCCCGGGTTGTTATGTGAAGTCCCCAGCATGCCAAAAATGTCCAGGAAATGCACAAACAAGGATCTGTGTAAGTTCAGTGCATCCATGACTTGTGCTTTCACACACACACACACACACACACACACACACACACACACACACAAACAATGAACGAACAATTGGGCCCCGTTAGGCGTACCATGTTTACATAAGACGTTTACGTAAGGCCAAAGAGTTTCATAATCAGATGCTAACATATTAGTTTCTATCTCATTGGTAAGTGTCATTTTAACAGTCCTGCTCGGAAACCGTAACCGTATTAAAACATATCTGAACAGTTACGTTTATGGAAGGGTATGATGGAAGACGCCAGACTATGTGGTAGCGTCATGACCAAACAGACTTCTGGGAAATTGCTGAGTCAGAAAAAGGGAACAGCTGTCACTTGCAATTAATGGTGTTTGTATAGAGTCTAAACCCACCCAATCATTTTCTTTCCTGGAGTTGGACTGTTAGTGAAGTTGATATTATTATGTACTGCTGTACAAAGGACAACCTCATTGCCTGTTTGATTAATTTGTGGCTTGGCACACTGCATACATTATTTGCGTGAACTGTTGATGAATGACCAAACCCCACCTACAACTCTCTTCACCTGCAGCAAGTCTTAAAGGAAAGCACCGGAGTGAATTCAAGCATAGCCCTGTTTGAAAGCGAGTGGAACAAAATAAGTTGGTACAGCACAGACCGAACGCGAACGCAGAAGCGAACAGGGACTTTACACTGAATCAATGGGATCTGACAGTTGGAAACTGAAAGTTACATTGACTCAATGTAAAGTGTTTCACGTTCGGGTTAGGTCTATGATGTTCGAAATTCTTTCATTTCATGCGAAATATATTGCTGTTAGAAATTACTGTACAAAAAGTAGGTATTACTCTAGAAAAGTAATTTGTTCCAACCATCTGAGATACTTCTTCACTCACTTTTTTTTCTCAGTGTTTCGTTTTCCAATGGCTGCCACATTTTCTAGTCTTTGTCATTCTCTGTCTCTCTCTCTCAGTCTCTCACACATCATTCAGAAGTGGCTTGACTTGGTGACATGAACCTGAGCCAAATCAAACAGATTAATGCACAGACAATTTGAGAGGCAGCTCTCCAATCTTATAAAATTTGATCCTTATCACCAAACAGGTATTTGTACCACATCTTCAAAGACTTTTTAAAAATTCAAACAGTCTAAGTCTCTTTTAATGTGGGCACATGGAAATTCATGTGTGTCAACCCTTTCGCCAACACCTGCCATGCAACATGTAGTGCATTAACAGTTGATTGCACCACTGTAGTTTGTTTATTGTGGTTGTTGGCAGATTTTTGTCACTCAGTATTTTCTGCCTAAAGAGTAGGCCTACCATCAGGGCTGGACTGGGATGAAAAAATCGCCTAAGCATTTTGGACCATGGCGGCCCACCATGATTTTATTCAATAATAACTTACTGTAATAGCAAGCTAAAATAACACTGTAAGTTGGACACATTGCCTGAACATGAGAAATGTATTTGGACTAGCCCAATATCCTTCAAGAAAAGTAGGAGTAAATATATTTTAACGGCATCAGGCTCAAAATTGACCATCGGCCCACCGGACATTGCCCTGTGTGCCCTATGACCAGTCCATGCCTGCCTACCGTCTGTCTGACTGAGGAGTAGACTTGGCTGTCTTGGTAGTATGCAACCCCATGCATGGGAACCTTTTTAAGGCACACACCTCCAAAAGCCTTCAAAGGACTCGCACAGCTTGATGTGAAGACCCTAATGTACGATAAATCTCTGAAGCATCCTACATGGTCTTAAGATTCCTATCTGGGTCTATTGCTGGCTCTTCCCTACCCATGGGAATGTTCTCTTCTGGGAAAAAGGGGGAATCAGAGAGAGTGATGTGTGGGGTGTGAGACGTGCTGTCCTCGTCTAGACGTCAAAGGCGTTTCTCTTTGAAGAGATCTCCGCCGGTCTGGTCGGCACTATACCCTGCATACATGGGATGGGAGATCCGTCAACCCCAGCTGTTGTAGTGCATTCTATGCAGTCTAGGCTCCAACGCATCAGGTTAAAGCCTAAAAAACCCAAAGGATGGAATGTGAGCTTTGGGAGAGGGAGTCGAATCGTAATGACGAGACCTCCGTCCCTCCGACCTCTTTAAAACGATTTACGAGATCCTGATTGTCTGGGCCCAACCCAACCTTTCAGACAGTGCCTCCGTTGCCAAGACAAACTGGTACTCCTCGCTACAAAATAGTGTTAGTTATAACACACAAACAAGTAATTCACAAGGGCACTGTGTTCATTCATCACCCTCACTGAATGTGGCACAGATAACTAATCCACACTTTACAATGTTGTTGTATGTCATTCCCTGTTATTTATGTGCCCCCCTGTCTTTGTGTTGTCTAGTTGTATTGTTGAATGTGTGAGTGCACCAAAGTACATTCCTAGCAACTGTATTTTATACTGTTGATATGGCTAAATAAACTTGAACTTGAACTTGAACTTAAAGCACCATTAAATCAACCTGGAAATCCAGGCTCAGTTCCGAGCCCAGGAAGTTTTCTGAGAGAGATTGTTAATGCATGTTTGTCTGCCACTCATTCTCTGTCACTCTTTACTATCCTGTCTCATTAAAGGCAAAACAAATAAAGAAACAGGCTGACAAACAAAAAAAAAAAATAAACAAACAAAAAAAGCTGCTAAGCTCTGTGTTGTCCACTGAAGTTGGTTTGCAAATCAACCAGCATAGCAGCAGGATTACTGTAAATACAAGTGACCGTAAAAGCTACGTTTAAGAAAAGTTTAGTTTCTCATTCAATTCATCTACTGGTCCAGCAAGATCTCTGGCTGAGCATAAACAAGGCAAAAGAAAAAGGCAAAAGAAGACTAAGAAGTTGATCTTATTCGTGTTATTATTTATTTCCTACCACACACAAAAGAATTGAATGAATGGCAATGCTCAAAAAGATTGGGCCTCATGTATATTTTCCACATTCTTAGTTCTTGGAATTTGAAAGTGTTTGTGGTGGAGCAGAAGTCAAAATTCACGGTAGACTAAACTCTGCTATAAGAGGAAAAAATGCAAATTTCACCACGCCAATCCATCATGTCAAACCAGCACAAAGATATAGGTCCCACATGTGTGTGTGTGTGTGTGTGTGTGTGTGTGTGTGTGTGTGTGTGTATGTGTGTGTGTGTGTATGTGTGTAGAGAGAGAGAGAGAGAAAGAGAGAGGTCAGAGCAAGGGAAAGAGAGAAGAGTAAGATTTAAAGAAAGTCTAAGAGAGACAGGGAGAGAGAGAGAAAAGATGTCTGAGAGAGAGAGAAAAGAAGTCAGAGAGAGAGAAAGAGAAAATGAGTCTGAGAGACAGAGAGAGAGAATGAGAGGAGGTCAGAGCAAGGGAAAAAGGAGAAGTGAGATTTATAGAAAGAGTCAGAGAGAGAGAGAGATGGAGAGAGAGAGAGAGAGAGAGAGAGAGAAGTCAGAGAGATAGATAGAGCTCCAATAGGGTTCACACACACAGGTCTGTAGTTCACACATCCTGCCATATCTGTCTCATATCGCCTCCAGACACACTCCCTATCTTGCAATCAGACACTACTCCGTCCTCATCCTTTGGGGCAAATCCCACGGCGGGCCGTGCTGTTGCACGTGAGCGTCCACGGTGGACGGGACGGGGGAACGCCACGGGGCTACCGAGGGGCCGCCGCCAATCCGATGGGATCTCAGGGGAGCACAGTCAGATCAGCAGTGGAGCGCACAGATACGAGCAGACAAGAATGCGGGCCTGCAGCGGGGCTAGCGGAGGGAAAAGGGTGTGGGTGTAATTAGTCCGCAAAATGGCTCTGCTTTGCTTTGCTCTGGAAGGGCAATCCTGGATTGGAAGCCTCTGTAATTACTACAGACACAGACTGGAGTGGAGTGGGGGTGGCATGGCGTGGTGTGGTGTGGCACAGGCCTGAGTGAGATGGAGCTATGGATAGAATGTTTTTGTGGTTTCTGCCCTTTGTGTGTGTGTGTGTGTGTGTGTATGTGTTATATTGGAGGGATAAGTGAAGGTAGGTAGACAGGTTTTAAAGGAACACCATGCAGTTTTTGAAAGTTTATGTAAAAGTTGTTCTAGCACTTCTAGAGCTGACGTGACTCCTAACTTCGTTTTTGACATGCCTCATTCACTTAGTGTTAGCTGCCGTTTCGCAAACTCGGTCTACGATGCACAAAATTTTATCATTGAGGTGGCTTTCAGTAGCGCTTAGTAATATAAAACAGCAGGGCTAGGTGTTGATTCACACCGGATTATAGCTTTAAATTCCCACTCTCTCAGTCCCTCTCACTCATCATTCAGATCTGGCTTGACTTGAAAGGCAGCTCTCCAATCTTATGAAAGTACATCCTTCTCACCAAACAGGTATTTGTACCACATCTTCAGAGGCCTTTTTAATTAAAATAGTCGGTTAATCTTTATTTGAGGGTACTGTCAGAAGACTGACATGACACCGTCATTAACTATGACATGACATTTGTCATGAATCTGTCATAAACTTTATACACCTGTCATGACTTCTGTCATTAAGTGTCACACAGTATTTGTCATGGTTAGGGTTAGTGTATGTCAGAAGTCATGACAGGTTTATAAAGTTTGACAGATTCTTGACAACGTCATGTCATAGTTAATGACAGTGTCATGTCAGTCTTATGATGGTGCCTTCGAATAAAGTGTTACCATATAGTCTAGCCTGCTAT
>JAODXP020004036.1:25000-32500 GCA_027497455.2 Sardinella longiceps
AATAAATAAAGATTTAAAAAAAGTGCTACTTGGAGTATTGAACTTACCAAGAGAGAGAGAGAGAGAGAGAGAGAGAGAGAGAGAGAGAGAGAGAGACACTCTCTATAACTTTTTTATTTTATTGGACCATGGTCACAAAAGAACATGTTTTGACACCAGGTCATCATCATCATATATAACTTATATGATACAGTTGGAGTAGCAATGACAAAACACTATTATAAATTTGTAAATTGTAGTACTTTTTTGGACAATGAAATTGTCAGTCTTACCTGGAGTTACAGTACATGCATGGGTAAAAGCATTTTGATCTCAGTGCAAGTGTATTCCCCCCAAGGAGTATTCCTTTAAAGGGACACCAGACAGGACTACGATTTTCTATCTCCGGAGCTCCAGAGTGACTTCGAGGCTGGTAAATTAACAGTAAAACGTTGCCTGGTGCCCTTTAAGCACCTGGGAAAATGAGGACAGGTGAAGATGGTGGTGCCAGCTGTGGATGTGAACCGCCGCTGGCAGTGGGACATTTCCACCCCCCCTGGTGCATGCCCAGCATTGCCCCCTCACCACTCCCCAAAGACTAGACATTCCACAGACGGCACCTCCCTCCATTTGGCATTTCGGCTTCATTTACTCAGTGGAGTGGGAGACTATTGAGGGATTGAAGTTGGGATAAAGCCAGGGAGGAATTAAGTTTCATATTAATTAATTGGCCCTCATAGCTCTGTTGGGTAGTTAATGACAGTTTAATATTCTAACTTCTGATATGTGTCTACGGATGTCTGCTGCTGGTTGGGTGATAAGCAGAGATTCCAAAGGGGCCTGTTTTTGGAGTTTGTGTGTGTGTGTGTGTGTGTGTGTGTGTGTGTGTGTGTGTGTGTGTGTGTGTGTGTGTGTGTGTGTAGAGAGAGAGAGAGAGAGAGAGAGAGAGAGAGAGAGAGAGAGAGAGAGAGAGAGAGAGAGAAAGGAAGGGGGGATGAAGGATCTTGAGACAAAATCAGTTGACAGAAATGGGAGTGATGGAATGTGGCTGATGGTTGATCTTCTAAAATGGAGCAGGAGATGAGAGACCTCCTACAGCAGACGTGGAGGGAGCCCAACTCCTTAAATTTAACCTGTTTATATGCCAGCTTCATAAAATAGAAAAATAAAGCAGTTTGTTGCTTTGTTTGTTTGTGTGTGTGTGTGTGTGTGTGTGTGCATTTGTGAGCATTACTGACAATTTCTACAATAACGACAATACCCATCTTATTTAAAATCATGACATTAGCATGCAGAGTAATACAAATCTTTGAGTAAACGGTAATACAGTGATATGATCGATGTGATGGCATACTAAACACTATACTTCCCTTATCTTCCTTTATTCTGTTCTCTTAACACATACACACACTCTCTCTCTCTGTCTCGCACACACACACACACACACACACACACACACACACACACACACACACACATGCACACTAACACGTCATACTGCATGCATACGTGTACAGTATATACAGAGCTTCAACGGGTAAAACAAAGATAGCTTTCTTCATCCTGGTCCCCCAAACAGGATCTCCCCTCCATCCTTTCTGTTGGGGCACTCTCTCTTCCTCTTCCTCATCCTCTCTCTCATCACACACAGCCTTCACATTACAGAGAGAGAGAGAGAGAGAGAGAGAGAGAGAGAGAGAGAGAGAGAGAAAGAGAGACAGAGAGAGAGAGAGAGAAGGTTGTATTCCAGACACAGAGTGTAAAAGAAGGAAACTAATGACCTCATACAGGATGACCTAATGAATCCCCCCTCTCTCTCTCTCTCTCTCTCTCTTTCTTTCTTTCTTTCTTTCTTCTTATCCTCTCTCACAACGGATAGACAACATATTTTTGTGTGAAGCTCCATTCATCTGTTGGCTGGGGTCATCAACACATCTGACCCCTGGGTTGTGGGGCCCCTCTGACTGGCCCCTGACCACCGCCACAGTGTGACTACAGTCTGTCCCTACCGGATGGAAGCACTTGGGTCTACAACAACTACAGGCCTTTGGTCCACAAGGCACATATTGTTTAGAACAATGAAATGTGGTATTTTCATTCAATGGCCTACGTGATTGATACTGTAGACTGTGTTCTGAGAGACAAATGACTCCCCTCCACACACACACACACACTTTCCTTAATGGTTTTTCTCACTCTCTTACACTATTAGTGTGATTTGTGTGTGTGTGTGTGTGTGTGTGTGTGTGTGTGTGTGTGTGTGTGTGTGTGAGAGAGAGAGAGAGAGAGAGAGTGTGTCTCTATGCACGCATACAAATGTCTGTGTGTGTGTGTGTGTGTGTGTGTGTGTGTGTGTGTGTGTGTGTGTGTGTGTGTGTGTGTGTGTGTGTGTGTGTGTGTGTGTGTGTGTGTGTGTGTGTGATATATATTGGCATGACTGTAATGATGTAATGTTCCTGACATGAGGACAATTCTCTCACTGTTGGGGCAGCGATTAGACATGCATATAGAAAATTTGATCTCATCACAAGGATGAAGACAGCACACACACACACACACACAAAGAGAGAGAGAGAGAGAGAGAGAGAGAGAGAGAGAGAGAGAGAGCATATGAAATAAATAACCATGAGTTATGGCCCCAATGTGTTGAACTGAGTTCAATATGGAGTCCAAGGGTGAATAAATGAAAGGGCCTCCGAGAAGCATATCCCAGCATGCCAAATGTCAGTCAACTAGAGAAGAAGAAGAAGAAGAAGAAGAAGAAGAAGAAGAAGAAGAAGAAGAAGAAGAGGGAGGAGACTGATGATCATGGTGCGTTGTAACGGGCCTTCTAATTCTGAGACAAGATGACGGGAATAGCAGCCTGACTAGTTCTGTGGATTAATGTCAGTTGCATAACCATGCACACACACACACACACACACACACACACACACACACACACACACACACACACAAATATACAGCACACATACACACACACACACACAAACACATACACACACACACACATACTCACACACACACACACACACACACACACACACACACACACACACACACACACACACATACACACACACACAGTCACACAAACATACAGCACACATACAAAGACTGTATGCCTTTTCCCACAGTGTGCAGAGACCATGCTATATTATGGTGACATGCCAAACCCAAACAGCAGCTGTTGTGGGTACAATCACACAGCCTGGCGGGGCTACTGTACTGTCCATGTTGTCTGAATAGCTTTCCTGCCTTCCTGGTCACCAGATATGTTTGGTGATGATGTACACTATCAATGGTATAAAAAGGTGTATACCTTTGGGCCTACTACTTGGGGCTACTTTGGGCCTTTCAGTAGTTTGAAACATTTAGCTCAGTGCCACTGGAAGCTACAACTAGTAAGCGGTCTTCTCTGCTAGCCAAATTCTGCTCCATAGCATGCCATTCAAGAGATGCTACCCAATTGAATTGTTGGTAACACTTTATTTGAAGGTACCATCATAAGACTGACATGACACTGTCATTAACTATGTCATAACGTTCTGTCACAAACTTTATAAACCTGTCATGACTTCTGACATACCCAAACCCTAACCCTAACCATGACAAATACCGGGTTACACTTAATGACATAAGTCATGACAGGTGACAGATTCATGACAACATCATGTCATAGTTAATGACGGTACCTTCAAATAAAGTTTAACCGAATTGGTAAAGAAAAAGGGTATTTTAATAGGGTCTTAAAGTTACACAGTGTTGCTGAATAGTAACCTATAGATCACTTATTGCCAATATACTCTTTAATGGGATTTTCTTCACCTTAAAGGAAAATACTGGAGTTTATTCAAGCATAGCCCTGTTGAAAGAGTTTGCTAAATGTGCTAGTTAGCGAGTGGAACAAAATAATTTGGTACAGCACAGACCGAACGCGAACGCAGAAGCGAACAGGCACTTTACACTGAATCAATGAGACCTGATTCTTGGAAATCGAAAGTAAGATCTGAGGTTACATTGACTCAATGTAAAGTGTTTTGCGTTCACGTTAGTTCTATGCTGTTTGAAAATCTTTCATTTCATGCGAAATTGCTGTTAGAAGGCTCATGCAGCAGGGATATGCTTGAATTCACTCCGGTATATTCCTTTAAAGGGTCAAGAGGTCAACTTCAGGACAATCCTGTCTGGTCTTACCACATACCAAATGTACAAATACTTACAGTACCTTGAAAACTGGTGAAAGTCAGAATGAGAGGTTAAAGGTCACGTCAGTATCTCCTGACATTGTCATTGTGTTTATAATAAGGTTATCCAATTAAAGCTGTCTAATCTCACAGGGCCCTGAGGAAATGTACGTGCTGAACACAGAGAGAAAAGAAGCCCTGCCAAAATTGTACGGCAGACCTGCTTAACAAGCAATTTTCTGCCATCTTCTCTAATCCCTCATTTTGTTATTCTCTCTCTCTCTCTCTCTCCCTCTTTCATGCTGTAGGGTAAAAGTTACTGTGAATACTACTATTTTCCTCTATGTTGAAGACATAATAGAAGTTGTGTGTTTGTGCCTGCATTTTCTCCCATACTTGCATGTGTGTGTTTGTGTGTGTGTGTTTCTTTGTGTGTTTTAGCGTGTGCATTCATATGTCTGTGACTCCACATGTGATTGTGTGTGTGTGTGTGTGTGTGTGTGTGTGTGTGTGTGTGTGTGAGTGTGAGTGTGTGTGTGTGTGTGTGTGTGTGTGTGTGTGTGTGTGTGTGTGTGTGTGTGTGTGTGTGTGCGTGCGCACGCGCCCATGCTTGTGTGTTTATTCCATTTGTATAGAGCTCTGTGTGCTCTCTGGGGACATGAAAAAAGTTCAGTTTTATTTAATCAGTGCCATGTGCTCTTGCTATCTAACTGCCAACAAATAGATCACATTCCATATTTGTGATATGAAACCAGGAGTTCTCTCTGATGTGGTTTTGGCCAGAGTGGAGACAATGCGATTGGCGTGTTGGTGCAGACTATGGAATGGCTTTGAGATAAGACAAGGAAGGATGAAAAGAAGAGAGAGAAAAAAGGATAGATGGATGGAAGGATGAGAATGAGAGATAGAATAAAATAGATGGATGGAAGATAAGGATACAGTAGATAGAATAGATAGATGGAGATTAAAACAGAAAAAGACAAACTAGAAGGGGACAATAAAGAGTGAACGAGAATATGAATAATAAAAAAAGGTTTTCCTGGACACACTCCTCCTAACGCCTGAGGCAAACATGGACATTAGTATATGAAATTTAAAGTCTCTCTCTCTCTCTCTCTCTCTCTCTCTCTCTCTCTCTCTCTCTCTCTCTCACACACACACACACACACACACACACACACACATACCCTCTGTGTGCATGTGTGGGTGTTAGAAAGACCATTTTGAAAGGCAGGAAAATAAATCTTTTATGACAACTTTATTAACAATTTATAGTAGCTATAAGCGGAATTGTAAGGATTACATAAGAGTCTAAAAAATACTCCACCTGTTACATCACAGAGAACGAGGTACCTTCATCAGACACGTACGCAGGTGTGAGGTGACCATGACAACTCAGAATTACACTCTAATGCATACTGGATTATTGATTACACAGCACTTCTGTACTTGCAAATGTAAATGTCTGGTTTTGATTCCCATGTGTGTGTGTGTGTGTGTGTGTGTGTGTGTGTGTGTGTGTGTGTGTGTGTGTGTGTGATGGATTCCTTTAAACAGAGGCTGGATTTGACTCTCTACTCTGCATGCACCCTCCTTGTCCACCAGGCTACCACCAGTCTGTTTATAATTGCTGTGTGTGTGTGTGTGTGTGTGTGAGCGTGTGTGTGTGTGAGCGCGTGTGTGTGTGTGTGTATGTGTGTGGGCGTGCGTGCGTGTGTGTGTGTATGTGTGTGTACAAGAGAGAGAGACAGAGAAAGAAAATGCAAGGGGATAGTGTGAATATCCCCCCGAATCTCCTGTAATTTACAAGATTTCTTCATGAAAAAATTAATATATTAATGGGGAAACATCTCAAGTTGACAGATCACTATTAAATGCAGTCTGATCATATTTAGTGCAAACTGGCAACCATAACTTACCACTCTTACTGCACATGGTCCTGCTATGGGAAGCTGAAAGCTAACGCTACTGTTGTTAGTCCAGATGAGTTGTTTTTCCTAACACTTATTTCCCAAAAGCGCTTGGCAAAACAGCAATGTTCTGGATGAATGTTAATGGAATAGATGTGAGAGATGCATTTAGCCCAGCAATCCAGACGTACTTTACTCTAGCAGAAGCAGCAAATAGACTTGCCAAGACAGTATGTCTAGTAGCAAAACATATGGGAATTTGATTAGTCAGACACTGTTGGTGCTCTATGTGTTTAGGGCGGGCTTCGCCGAAAACAATTGGCTTTTGAATTGGTGTTTACATCTTGTTTGTTCCTCTGATTTGTCATAACGCTATTGGCGCTATCGATCTATCTATCAATGCTAGACTATATGTAACGGAGGCCAGCTAGCTCGGCGGTAGTACGTGTAAATCCTCATCACCCAATTCCATGGATGCTTCTAACAACTGAGTTAGAAGCTCGGCTTTTGGCTCAGTTGGTTCGAGCGTCCCACTCCCACGCCGGGAGTTTGTAGCTTGCGGGTTGACGGGTTCGAGACCCGTGTGCGGTTACATATACATACTGTACTTACAGTACATATGCATATAACACTTTATGAACCCAGTATTCATACAGCATTATAAATGCATTCATAAAGGGTTATAACACATTCATAAGGTCTTATAACTAATGACATTAGTTTTCATAACTGTTTATACACTCTCAAAGCATTATAATTTTATCTTATAAGTATTTAAAACTTGAATTGTCATAAAGCATTATAATGCTTCAATTTGCCCTTTTATATGTCAATTTGTTCATGCTGCATAATGACAAATTACAAGTGCTCAGTGCATACCCTAAGTTAAGTAAGATGAGCACATAATTACTCATGAAAATGAATAAGGCACCATAACAGACACTAAGTAAAGTGGTATGTTCCCCTAGTATCAAAAGTTCAAAGAAGGTCATAATGCTTTGTGATACATCAAGTTATAAAGGTTTATGTGATGACATTATAATGCCTTATGAATGCATTGACAATCTACACATTCCAGACGGTGCACCAAAGCAATACACAGCAACATGTGATGCACAACTACCATACGTTCAATGCTAACATTTCTCCAATTCAGTGAGTTACAGTAATTTCTTGGTACATTTTCTTTGCAGGAAAGATTTTTCGACCCAATTTATTTAGAAAAAATAGCCAACAGCCCTCCTTAACCAGAAAAAATAGCCTAATAAATTATTGTGAATAAGAATAAATAAATAATAGCAGTTATTACCCCCTAGTTATTACTAGCAGCTATGGTGTGTGTGGTGTGTGTGTGTGTGTGTGTGTGTGTGTGTGTGTGTGTGTGTGTGTGTGTGTGGCCACAACCCTAAACATCAGCCCTTGGC
>JAODXP020004041.1:0-37960 GCA_027497455.2 Sardinella longiceps
GCCCCAACAGTCTGGGTGGGATTAATTTGACCTCTTTAACCCTAAATCATTCAAACACACACACACACACACACACACACACACACACACACACACACACACACACACACACAGCTACTCCAAAGTATATTTACCTGTGTTTGTGGACTTCTTTTAAGTCTTTCGGTTGTGTTTTTCTAAGCTTGCTATTAGAGTTAAACAACTTGAAAATATTTTGATATTCTGTTTATAGGTATTTATTGATTAAAAGGCTGCTTCATAGGATACACTAACATTTTGTTGTTTACTTCGTAGGGTGCATAATGTTGTTTTGTTGTTTACTTCATAGGGTGCATGTTGTTTTAAAAGGAAAAGTGAAAGCAACAAACAATCAATTTCACACATAGAGTAGATAACACCCAATTTCTTGTCACCGGTATTGAGGGTAACTAATTACAAAGTAACACATTGACCTACCTAGCCTGGAACTGTAGATATACCCTAGCGGTAGCAAATTGATTTGCTTTGCGGGTATGTCTAGCTATCAGCCATAGGGAACCATTGTATTCAGACGGTGTCTATCCAAACATGTGGACAGGGAATCGATTGGTGGCGTTGTATGAATCGGCTTTTTCATTGCTCGGATTGGTCGTAGTTAATAAAGCCATACAAAGTGCTTGGCGCTCTGGTGTAATGCTATTCTATTGCATGTAGAGGCAGTTGGAAAGGTTCTGCCCATAGGCTCTCTCCATCATGGCCAGACTATACATTTTATGTTGTAGTCTGGCTTGTCAGGCTTCTTCCTACTAATACCTACAGAAAACTCAAAATATTACATTTTCAGAACATAATTTCAGATAATTTGCATATAGAATTTTTCTGCAAGACAGACCTTGGCATCTGACATGTATTTCACTGCATGTGTGAATGTGCTTCTCCATTCTGACCATCTCTGGGTTATTTTATATTATTATTATTATATATTTAGCCAAAGACATGGACACAAAGTATGGCCACTCACGTCTCTGGCTATAATGGAGCCTTATGCCTTGGCATTGCTCCTAATAGCACACACAAAAAACATGACCAATTCTCAGAAAACATCCACCCACATCCGAATACTTTTATTACCCCCCCCCCCCCACCCACCCATATCACTCATACTCAATGGTCCTTGGCACAAGATTAGGCATTTGTGTCCAAATAGGCACTGACATTCCTGCAAAAAATGTCAGCTTCCCTGAACAATAATGCTGGTTCAAGGCTAAGATCTAAGTGTTTTCATATCTTTCCAGTGAATTATTTAGGAGCTCAGATTGTCCCTGCTTTGGCCCCAGACAGGGTCTATTGACCGAAAAGACAGCACTGTGAAAAACAGGAAATGAGGGAAATGGATGGATGGAAAGGTGGTGTGTGTGTGTGTGTGTGTGTGTGTGTGTGTGTGTGTGTGTGTGTGTGTGTGGGGGGGAGAGAGAGAGAGAGAGAGAGAGAGAGAGAGAGAGAGAGAGAGAGAGAGAGAGAGAGAGAGAGAGAGTCTATCTGTGTGTGTGGGTGTGGGAGAGGGTAGAGGATTTGAATGTACTGTATGAATGAATGACTGAGTGAATGAATGAATGAATGAATGAATGAATGAACCACAGATCTGCTCTATAAAGAACTTCAAATAGTAATATGACCCGTATGAAACTTAGGCTGAATCCCACCGTAAGCCCTGAGCCCTCAAAGACTTAATTAAAATGAACCTGCCTTGTGATTGGCCAGTTCATGGCAGTTAAGTCTTTGAGAGGTTCAGGGCTTAGAGCTTAGTGTGTGCATTGGAAATCAGCCATAGTAATCTTGTAGAGAGTGGTAATGTAATGGTATCCTATGGAGAGACAATATTGATTCTACTCCAGGCTGGACATACTTGTGTCCACTGTGTGGCTACAACAAACAGATTTAAAGTGAAAGTTCAATGTAACTCAAGCAAAGCCCTGTTGTACAAGTCTGCTGCCCTCACTTCATAGCGTGTGGAATGAAAGAATTCAGAACAACATAGACAGAATGCAAATGCGAACGAACCCTTTACATTTAGTCTATAGGATCTACAACATTCAAAACCGAAAGTAAAATTGTAAGGTCCATTGACTGCTTGTTAGCTGTTGGTCTATGTTGTTCCAAATTGTTTTATTCTTCTCACTATATAATGCAGTACGCAGGCTCGTGTAACAAGCCTATATATCGAACTGAAAAAAGAAAAGATCCAAGGCACTCTTCATATGTAAAATATGATAGAAAAAGTTAAAAACAATTGTGAGCAACAACCCATGCATAGCGGCACAGTCAGACTTCTTCAGGGTATTCCGAACCTTTGTTCGGAAGGTTCAAGAATAATGTTGTAAGGTGTTCACTGATGTTGCATAGCTTTTGAGGTGAGATTTGGAGCATGTTACGATGTTAAAAACACAGTTTAAAATTCTGCCCCATTGGGTTAGCGGTCGGTGCTAATTCCCCGGTCAAGGAAACATTGTGAGTTGCACCAAAATTTGTCGCCTCTTCGGTATTGACATGTTTCGAATAGCTTGAGAAATAGAGCTTTTGTTGAGATTATCCTTTAACCTGGGATACAAATGAAAGAGGATAACATTACAAATTGAAAGAAAGTGTTTCATTTGACACAGTACAAATAAGTGAAACCAGCTGGTGCTTTTTTTTAACTTACTTACTGTACTGTTTATTCATGCATTCAACTGCTGTATTTTTTTTTTTTCAAGCGCAAACCTTTTAACCTGCAGAGCGAAGTCAGAAATCAATACCGAATAGCAATACTCATGCAGAATAAACACATGCAGAATCATATTTGGGCTCAATAGAGACAGAGTTTGATTCTGACCTAAAGTCAGTGCCCATCGGTTTCTTTCATTTACTTCCTGTTAATGAAGTAAAGACTAAAGAGCTGGAGCAAAAGAAATAATAAAAAAACAAGGAGCTGCATTGTATCTGTACGGAACTACAGAGAGACAGATTTAGCTATAGAAGTGTAAACGACTGAGAGACAGATTTAGTGTAGGCCTAAACAAATGTGCAGATGATTTGTCTCCAACGATGATAAGGCAGGAAGAATTGGCCAAGACTGGAGACAAAGAATGCAATTGAGAGAAAGATAAAATCTCTCTATATGAGGACATGTCTGCAGCAGTGGATTTGGAAAGGCCACCATTTACCAGCCTTTGACACAAGAAAAATGGATTGACTTGGATTGGAGACACAAGTTAGACATACAACTAAATATAACTGTATATAAGACATCACTAACTGTACATAAGACATCAGTAGGACATAAAGTGCAAATAGATATCAAGATATCAGAGATCTATTGGTGAATCTGTGCTATGTGCTTGTACTACAGTATGTTTGATGCTTGTAGTGCGTTGCCTGTGTGTGTGTGTGTGTGTGTGTGTGTGTGTGTGTGTGTGTGTGTGTGTGTGTGTGTGTGTGGGGGGGGAGAGCAAACACAATTTAAAAGTACTCTGCGAGGCTGTGTGAACAGGTGCGGAGGCTTTCACTGTATTTCTTTATTGTATTTCAAATTCAAATTCTGATTCTATTTCTGATTGTGTTTTGGGGAGGCTGGAAACACACCAGTATCACACACACTCTTGAGACGACACCCCCCTATTTCCGCATAGAGTGCCTCCTCTGGGTTGCACAGTGTGTGTGTGTGTGTGTGTGTGTGTGTGTGTGTGTGTGTGTGTGTGTGAGGTATCTGTGGTATCGCCCCACTGCATGCTGGCCTCCCTGAGGGTGATTGTTAGCAGGGACCATGTGCAATATCACACCTGTAAATCTGTCTATCAGACCTGCTATCAACATCTATGGAGGAGGGGGAAGAATACAATGATTCTCAGCTTGGGATGTGTGTGTGTGTGTGTGTGTGTGTGTGTGTGTGTGTGTGTGTGTGTGTGTGTGTGTGTGATGTCTGCCTCTGCCTTTATCTGTGTATGTGTGCGTGTGTGCGCGCAATGTTATGTCTCCCTGTGTATGTGTGTGTGCGTGCGCATTGATGTGAGACAAAGCTTGCTGTTTCCATGTGAAAGATGGCATTATAGCCCTTTTATCATGAAATGAGATAAAGACTTTTATCAGGAAATGAGATAAAGACTGCCATCACAGTGTGGTGATGTTCCAGAATACTCCGATTTCCTGTTCCATCAGGAAAACTCTGGTCATTCTTAGGGAGTTCAGGGAAGATATCAGAACGTTTGTGTGTGCACTGTGTCTGTATCGTATGAGTACAGTAGTGTATATTTGTACATATGTATGTGTGTCCCTATATTTATGTATTATTTACAGTATTTTTAGCATGCATGTGGAATTTCTGATGTGTTTATTTATACATTTATATGCAAATACCTGAACGTTTGTTTGTTTGTGTGTAGAAGAGTATGTTAGTACATACTTTGTAAATTGTGGTATGTGTGTGTGTGTGTGTGTGTGTGTGTGTGTATGTGTGTGTGTGTGTGTGTGTGCATGTGTGTCACTATAGTTACTGTATTTGTCATTTAATTTCAAATTGCATCTGGAATTTATGTGTGTGTTTATAGTCATAAATGTCTGTTAGTAACAAGTCTTCATGCAATACCGTAGTAATATATTTTACCTGTCACTCAAATCTAAATGTGTCCTTATGTGGAGTGACCTGTATGCCTCTCTGTGGCAGGCTGTCAGGTGTAAACAGAATACCATATGTTTGTTAATGGCAAAGATGTGTGTATGTGTGTGTGTGGGTGTGTGTGAGTAGTGTGTGCCAGCGTTTGTCAGAGTGAGATGTGTTGTGAGATTTGTTTGTTAATTGGCTTTGTTGTGGATGCGTGTCATAGATGTGTGTGTGTGTGTGTGTGTGTGTGTGTGTGTGTGTGTGTGTGTGTGTGTGTGTGTGTGTGTGTGTGTGTGTTCGTGCGTACGTGTGCGGAACAGATCCAACACTGCTGCCCATACCAAGAGCCTAAGAGTCCGCTGTGTAAGAGTGCATCTTCCTGTAGTCATTAATCTTACTTTGGCCTTGACTTGGGCAGTACCACTGGAGACCCCCAACACACACACACACACACACACACACACACACACACACACACACACACACACACACTGTTCCTTTCTCCTCCTCTCTCATCTCTTCCTCTCCTCCCACCTCCTGCTGTTCAAACACACACAAACACAAACAAACAAAAAACATCTCGAGAAAGAAACAATGTATTGGTCATTCAATAAAGTTTTAAAAGGTTGACAGAAAAAAAAGATATTGACAAGATATTGACATTGAATGCCATTGATTTGTGTATATGCTGTTTATTTTCTTTTGGTTTTCTCTATGTCTATTCCCTCTAACGTCTCTCACATTCTTTGATATGTTGTTTCTGACTTCATGAATATGTCTCTCTGTTCTCCAATCGGTTTCAATCGTTGTTTGGCCTCATAACTCTGCTTCTCTCTCTTTCACACACACTTTCACACACACTTTTACACACACACACACACACACACACACCACACACACACACCACACACACACACACACACACACACACACACACGCACGCACACACACACACACACACAAACACACACATTCTACCACTCTCTCTGTCTTGTTGACAAGATGTCCTATAATCCAATGAGCCCACAGTGAACTCTGACTGGATGAACATGGAGCCCACCCCAGGACTGTGACACACACACACACACACACACACACACACACACACATAGAGAGAGAGAGAAAGAGAGAGAGCCCACCCCAGGACTGTGAATGTAGAAACTACACACTGTAATATGTGAACTTTGACTGGATGAACATGGAGCCCATGTACCTCAGGACTGGGAATGGAGAAACTACACACTGCACACATCCATACTTTATGGTGTAATTCTACAATCTGAAGACTTTTTATATCACTTCTTTACAGTCCGCACACACACACACACACACACACACACACACACACACACACACACACACACACACACACACATTTCTCTCCGCTAGCTTGGGGCTGAAATTAGAGGCTGAAAAAAGCAAGGTGATGTTTGTGGTTTATTCGCCGCGCAGCAAGAGAATGTTTGATTGGCACACTTTTGAAAAACCTATTAACTTACAGGCTCTTCAGCTTCGCCAATTTATTTCGCCTCAAAACAGCCTGCGGGATCAAGGCAAGCGATATTGCAATTGTTTCAAATGTCAGAAATGGTGTGTGGCTGCATGCAATCACTCAGAAAGACTTTTTGCTCTCTTTTAGTTTTGACTTCTATTACTGAACAGAGGAGCTGAAATTTCATGTTTTTTTGCTCCTTTTGCTTCAATGTATGTAGTTTGAGATGAAACAGGTTAAGGCATTTATTACATTATGTGTGACTTACTGTAAGAACCTACTGTTAGCATCAGGTTATTGCAGTCGCTACCTAAGCTCACTGGCTTTATAATTTGTAAAATATCATCCATACAGTCTAATCAAGTCTATTAAAGAGGTCTGTTAGCCTGGGAGTACCCATGGTCCACTTCATTTCACTCTGCAAATTAGTGTGGTGAATTCTGATCCTACTTTCAGTATCCAATCACAAAACAAGGAGGGAGTACCCATGCTGCCTTGTGTGCTCAATTTCATTTTACGTCATTTAGTGGCTTTGGTATTGGCTAGTAGTTACGTTCAGACGCTATGATGGACATTTGTAGCACCCAATAAACGACTCTGGACAATTGTAAACCAGGCATCTGCAACGAGAAAAAGAATAGGTGGGTTTTTTAGGCCGAATATCACTATTTTCTTTGAGGTGGGTTGCTCAAGAAAAATGTGAAAAGGTGTGCTAATATTATTGTAATGG
Organism: Sardinella longiceps; assembly: GCA_027497455.2. Lineage (NCBI taxonomy): Eukaryota > Metazoa > Chordata > Actinopteri > Clupeiformes > Clupeidae > Sardinella > Sardinella longiceps. The sequence goes on from JAODXP020004041.1 coordinate 6,838, forward strand.
CAAACAAGTGTGTGAAATGACACGTATTCATGACACCTTTCTTGAAGAAAGCTTCTTAATGAAAGCTTTGGTTGTGCTTGTTTGTGTTTGTGTGAGCTTTTTCACATGTTTATTTGTCGATTCATTGTGAATTCATTCATGTGGGTGTATTTAAATATTTACACACACACACACACACACACACACACACACACACACACACACACACACCTATGTATCTGTAAGTGGGCTGTATGAATCTAAAGCAGCTCATTGACTGAGGAGAGTCCTGAAGGCCCCTTAGATAAAAGGTGGTCCTGATGGGTCCTGAGTGGTGAGTGTTGAGAATGAGGGCACTTAAGAATATGCCTGTGGGAAAACACACACATTAACATCAACACAGGAGACTATGGACAAGCGGTGGTGATGGCAAACGGAAGCTGTCTGGCATCTCTGTTTACATATCAAAGCTAAGGGCTCTTTTAAAGGAAAAAAAAAATGAAGAAGAAAAAAAAGCAGCGTCCTGGAAGGACGTCAAAAGAAGTGGAGACAAAGCTGTGGGATCTTTGATGTCTAAAAGAGCCGCCATGCAGTACCTGTTTGGCAGCGAGGACAAGGGCCACTTTGCATAACGGTTTTATTGGACATGGTGAGCTGAGGCCTTGAGGCGTTTATCTCTCGACTCGACTACCTGAGGAGCTCCAAACATTTTGGTTCTCTTTGAGGAACCAAAGATGACTTAGCCTTCTCAGTCTCCCAATCAAACACTTAGCAAGATCCAGACCTAACCTTCAAATGGGTTGAAATCTCTGCAGTAAAAATGAGAGTCCTCTCTCTCTCTCTCTCTCTCTCTCTCTCTCTCTCTCTCTCTCTCTCTCTCTCTCTCTGTCTCTCCCAGTCACTTGAAGTTAGTAACACTTTCACACTACTGATGCTGGATGCAGGGTCAACTCAACTTGGCAATTGACCCACATCAGAAGGTTTCATTGCCGAGCCGGATTCTTGTGAAAGCGACCGACCTGAGATTGAAGTGGGCATGACAAGACGTGAGTAGTTCAACCCTCTAGCAAGACTTCAAAACACAGAGGGGAGACTGTGAGCAGTGAAAATGGTAGTCCTCTCTCGCTCTCGCTCTCTCTCTCTCTCTCTCTCACACACACACACACACACACACACACACACACACACACACACACACACACACACACACACACACACAGTCACTTGAAGTGAGTAAGACAAGTGTGGTTGTGTAAATAAGCCATTAATTATGGTGTGACTACACAGATTATGGGAGAGGGAGTCCAGGCTCTTGTTTTGACCTTTGTGAAAATGACTCGCAATCACACTCTAGTAAATAGACTTTCTATTTTTAAGTATGAGAGCCCATCTCTTGCCATAGTTTCATGTCCTCATCTCTCTCTCTCTCTCTCTCTCTCTCTCTCCCTCTCATCTCTCTCTCTCTCTCTCGTCTCGATTACCCTTGATTGCTCGGACTGTTAGTGTACTGCTTTCACTCATATTTGGACTATATGGAAATACAACTGCCCATAAGTAACTGCTTTTATCCATCCATCCACCCATCAGTAGTAGGATGTTAGCCAGTAACATGATGCAAGGTCAAACACCTTTTTATGGAAATGCAGGTGAACTGTGGGAATGCTTGACTCATTTTTTCTTGTTTTTTCCTATCTATCCATCCATCCATCCATCCTCCCATCCTTCCAGTGGTTCATTAGGGTGATTCAAGGCAAAACACCTTTTTATGCAAATGCTGGTGAAGTGTGGAAATGCTGGACTCCTACGGGAGTTATTGGTTCTTCCAGTCATTACTTCCATATTGGCTTACGGCCCAGCTGTCATTTATCATAAATCTAGTCTTGGCATCCTGCAATGAGCTCAATGCCTTTTCAGTAATAGTATATCACAGGTGAAAACATACAGTTCTTTAATAAATGAAATTAGATTTCATACACCAAGCGCATACCTGATTATTACCTCCGCCAAGGAGGTTATGTTTTCGGTCGTGTTGGTTTGTCTGTCTGTTTGTTTGTTTGTCTGTCTGTCTGTTTGTTTGCCTGTCAGCAGGATAACTCGAAAAGTACTGCACAGATTTTGGTGGCGATCGGTGATCCAGAACATGATCTGGAATTTCTATTGTGTCTGTGACCACATTGCCTTGGCGGAGGTCTGCGCTCTCTGAGCGCTTTACTAGTATTTTATATGTTATAACACCAAATTCTGATATATTACAGTAATTACTATGTGTCATTTACTATACAGTAGATCATATCTGGGCAAACTAAGGCCCGGGGGCCACATGCGGCCCGTTGAGCTATATAATCCAGCCCACGGATCATTCCCAAAATAAAATAATTTCTTATTTAGCCGAGGTGACTTACTGTAGATTATTATGATTATGGGACTGATTTATCAAATTTGTTGTATTCATGAAATACTAATTCTACCCTTTTAAATCAGCATTAGCAAATAGGGTTACTGGTTTGAGACCTGCCAATTTACCGGCATCAACCGGTTGACTGGTAAAACCTGGCCCGTTAGTCAAAATCTAAAACCCAATGTGGCCCTTTGGCCAAAATAATTGCCCACCCCTGCAGTAGATGGAAGTCCACGAATTATAATCAAACGTTTAATAAAGTAATGAGCCTGAAAATACAGTCAAATCAGAAGGTATATGAACCCCTTCAAAAGTCATGTTTTTCTGAATTAGAGGTTTCTAAATATGGTCTGATCTTTATGTAACTCACCAGTATGACTAAACACAATGGTCTGTATTCTCCCAGATGCTTAATTCCTAAAAAGAGCTCAGCTCAATGCTTTTCATCCTTCGCTACTCTCTTTTTTTGGACTTACGCACCTGGGAGAATACCACCCAATACACAGAAGCAAATGCTACACAGAAGACTCTCTATGAACCGAGAGTTTATAAAGCAGTATAAGCACATTTAGAAAGAGTTCAAATGCATTTATAAAGTCTTGGAATTAATGTGTTGTGATAAACTGGAAACGCACTCATACAGTGCTGACCTCCACCAAGGCAACATGGTAACTGAAACAAAATGATCAGAACCACAATTCCCATCAGCCACGTCTGCCGAAAATCACATCCCAATTCATGCAGTACTTTTCGAGTTATACTGACACAAACAACCAAACAGACAAACAAATAAACTAACACAGGCAAAAACATAACCTCCTTGGCAGAGGCAACAACCTCATCACTCATAATTGAATGTCCGCTGGATATTAAGAATGACTTCCATTCTGTTCCACGCCCCACCTGTGTATTCAACCAATGACAGCTCTGTCAATCACTCTCCCTCTCTCTGTCACTCACACATACATGCACACAGCAAAATGAAAGGATAGTGAATACACACACACACACACACACACACACACACACACACACACACACACACACACACACACACAAGAGAGAGAGAGAGAGAGATTGTTGGGTAGGTTCAAGGACCATTATTTGGAATTACAAAGAGGGGTCAGGTCTTGCCATGAGGCTCACAATAATGACAATGGAAGAAAGGGTTTGCTTATGCAAAGACATTGACATTCATTTGTGCCCTCGGAACTTTAAATAAGCACATTTCCCAAAACCCTGTCTAGTCTATGTGCCTTTATAAACCGAATAACACCAAGACACATCTACTCATAAGACTTAAAATAAACAATTTACAAACAAAAATGGAAATGAATTGACAATAAGAAGAGGAGAAAGGAGAGGCAGAAAAGACACTGTTCTAGTGTGTGATGTTTTCACTCACACTGTGACGACTACCATCATCAACTGGGAGTCGAATGCTCTACCTACTGAGCTGAAAAGCCCAGGCTTCCAAATCAGCAGTTAGAAGTGTTCTTTTTTGTGATTAACATTTTTTATTAAAACACAAACCAACACACGGTACTGTACGACATTAGTATGACACAGTATACATCTCATGCCAAAAAGAAAGAAAAACAATAGTGATAATAAAACATTTTGATGATGAAATAAAAATAAATAGAAGTGGATGTATTTGCAATATGCGGACCATGACACAAAGTTGCAAGAAAAGCAAAACCATAGGACACAAAAGTAATTTTGTATATATATATATATATATATATATAACAAAAAAAAGGGGGGGGGGGGTATCTGACGTTAAACAATAAAATCACATCCTAAGAAGGTGTTGGATGGATAGACTGTGTTGGATGGATAATATCTGAAGCAGTTGGAAGTGTTCTTGAAGGACTAGGGGTGTGAGGATTTACACATACTGCTGCCAGCTGTCCGAGCTAGTTGGCATCCATTTCACTCACCCCCCCTAAATCCTCACTCCCATCCAGGTCACAATGTAGCCAGAGACGTTCTTACGGCACTTGGGTCTCGAACTTCCTTCAACTACAACTAATCGACGGTCTGGGAGTCGAACACTCTTACCACTGAGCTGAAAAGCCCAGGCTTCCAACTCAGCAGTTAGAAGTAGTTCTGGAGGAATTGGGTTGTGAGGATTGACACATACTACCGCCAGCTAGCTGAGCTAGTTGGCTTTCATCACATGAAGGTATATTGGAGCATTGTCTCTGCTTTCACTTGTCTCTGCTTCATTGTGCTAACCAGCATAAAGACCACACCTCTCTGACAATAAATAGGTTTTATTCGTAGGTTTTCCTTCTTTCTTTTATTTAACTTGACTTATAGTAATAATTTCTTATTCCTTTCATTTTCTTTGCTCCTCTGCCTCCCACTTTGAGAAAAGAGGAAAGAAATAAATTGCTGATTCCAGAAACAGCTTCGAATATCATGAGCTTAAAAACACACAGCTGTTGGAAGGCGGCAGGTTTGAAGAGGGTGTTTGGGGTGGAATGATGTGAACACACACACACACACACACACACACACACACACACACCACACAACATTGCATTAGTTTGGTACCATCTCCCTGCGCAATTCTTTACTCGTTGGACATTATAATTCACAGTCACAACTGTTATGAGGTGATTATTCTATTCGGCAAGAAGAATCAAGGGTTTTTGATGTGGTTGAGAGGGGGAAGGAAATAAAATATGGGTACTCTCTCTCTCTCTCTCTCTCTCTCTCTCTCTCTCTCTCTCCCTTCCCTTCACCCATCTCTCTGTTCTTTAAGTACAGACCAGTCAATTATTATTGTGAACAAGTTGTTGAAATTGTGATTTGTTATTTTTACACTTCCATCTTGAGAGGCCTCTCTTAATGACATGGGTGGGGAGTGGGTGGGTGTGGGTAGCTAATTACAATGTGCTGTTCATATATCCTTACCTATTTTATAACAACCCAACAGAACACACATTTTTGGTCTGTTGAATATCACAAAGGACCTCTAGACACTCTCGACAGCCCCTGAAATGGATCTCGAGTTCGACGCCCCTGAGACGGAGCTAGAGCTACAGTCGACTCGCCGCTTTTGCCGTCGTTATTCCCCCACGCTGTCATGAGCTCAATTTGATGCCTAATTTCTCCCGCTTCATTGCGACCTCAACCAGCGGTTAACAGATAATAACTCAAGCTCCTCTTTAATTGTCCTCCATCCTCCGTCTTTTCCCCCACAATGCAGTGTGGGTTAGTGATGTTACAGTGCAGCGCTTGTTATTGTTGTTTTCTGTCATGAAGGATGGGCTGGGTTTGGGGCTGGAGATCATTAAAAACTCCACGGTGGAGCCGGTGGAGCGAACGTGGGGCCAGACTTCAAAAGGCTGATTTCTCCCTTCTGAGGTGCCTGCTTTTAGCCTCTCTTACACAGAGTGTAATTACATTCACATTCCAACCCCATAATCGCAACTCCAAAGACTCGGGGAATGACGGCGGGGAGAGGAATTGGAGGTGTTTTTGTGTGTGTATCTGAAGGAGAAAGGAGAGAAACTGAGGGAGGAAGTGTGTGTGTGTGTGTGTATGTGTGTGTTTGAGTGAGTGTGAGTGTGCGTGTATATGTGTGTGTGTGTGCGTGAGTGTGTGTTTGTGTGTGTGTGTTTGTGTGTGTGTGAGTGAGTGTGTGTATATGTGTGTGAGTGTGTGTATATGTGTGTGTGTGTGTGTGTGTGTGTGTGTGTGTGTTGATAATTTAATGATCAGGTGACTTTCAATTATACCAATGACATCATGGGCATAAATAAAGTTCCTATCCGCAGTACAAAAACAAGTCTTAACTCCCTGCACTTCTAGTATTTTGATGCAGATATGAAACCCAAATATGCTGTATCCACTGTGGGCAGATCAGTGAGGATTCACCCCGAGGGGATAAAGATAACAGTGAGCTGGTATCTTGTGTTTCTGAAGCAGTGACCCAGGCAGGACTATGGGAAAGACAGGAGGGTTTAGGAGAGTTCAAAAGCAATATTTCACACTCAATCAACACCATAGCCCTCTTCTTAGAGGTTGTCAAGTACTATCTATAGGACTAAGAATGAGAAAATCTGATAAAAAACATACAGACACAATAGTAAAACAGGACTTGTGAGTGTGTGTGTGTGTGTGTGTGTGTGTGTACACCCCCCTCATCTATGTCCGTCCAGACAATCACAGTCTAAATCTATTTGGCCAATTTATTCTGGGACATCTGTGGATGTGTGTGTGTGTGTGTGAGTCACAAGACACTGCGGAATCAAACAAATATTCAACAGATTTCATTCTAATGCACTCCAACTGGACCAAGTGTGTGTTATGTTTGTGCTCAAACATCTGCTAGAATTAACGAGAAAATGAGTGTGAAAATGCCCTTCACAGTCTCTCTCTCTTTCTCTCTTTTTTTGTCTCTCTCTCTCTCTCTCTCTCTCTGAGTGGGTGTCTGTCTACTTGCCTCTTGGTGTTGATATTGGAGTGAGAAAAACAAACAAACAAACATACACATATTTAAAAATGTGGAGTTTACTCAAAACTTTGTCCTTGGTTAACTGTTCTGATATCACAACAGATGTGCAGAAGTCTGAGCAGACAAGCGAGAGGAGAGAGATCAAACAGGGCCTGTGGAAGGGAGGCTGGCGGGTTTGAAGGGCGTTTGGGGTTGAATGATGTGGAGAACAAGAGGTTGAATTTGAATCAGTGTGTGGGCCTAGGCGTGGGTGGCTGGATGATGGCTGGATGGATGGTGCAAATGAGAAGGTCTAGGGTAGGGATAAAAAAAAGAATAAGATGCATTTGCATAATAAGGCGAGAACTTTTCAAACCTCATCAACAGTGTCTTTTGGGGTGAAAAGGTGCTAGTGTGTGTGTGTGTGTGTGTGTGTGTGTGTGTGTGTGTGTGTGTGTGTGTGTGTGTTTAAGGGTGGGGTGGGATGGAAGTGTGCTCTTATTTACATATTCTTAAGCAAGTTGTTGTTGTGCGCGCGCACACACACACACACACACACACACACACACACACACACACACACACACACACACACACACAGACACACTAATAGTGTTGCATTTATTTGGTACCACATTTGCCTTTTCACAATAGTAGCACATAAGAAGTCACAGTCACAAGTGTTGTGGGGTGATTACAGTGCTCTACTCTGCAATAAGAATCAAGGTTTTAGTCAATGTACAGTAGCTTGAGAAAAATGCTGGTACAGCTGTTGGGAAAAATAATAATGTAATCCTTTTTTCTATGATTTCTTTTCCCTTGCCTCTGTTGCTCATGGGTGCATCTTGTTGGTCCCCCCCATTGCACTCACTCACCAAATCCAACAACCAACCAACCATCATATGTAGCCCCTTTTCAGACTGCTCTTCTGTACTTTCAAACACCTCTTCTGCCATGATCTTTGTGTACCTACCTCCCCTCTCTCTCTCTCTCTCTCTCTCTCTCTCTCTCTCTCTCTCTCGTGGTCTTTCCTGTCATCCGTCACCCATGGCAACCCCTGGCACAGCTAGAGGGAGTGAAGTAAGCAGGTTGTGGGAACAATGGCGGCAAGGCTAGGCTACATTTCTCCACCTGTGACAGCAGTGGTGAAAAACACCAGAAAGAACACAAACACACAGACTAGCTCACACAGCTGTGCTCACACTCCCAACACACTGCTAGGCAAGGATTATGTTCAGAGTACAAATATTGTTCTTGTTTTCCAAGGATATGTCTTTTTTTGAGGGGGGGGGGGGGGTGGCACTGACATCAATTCCAGTCAATCAGAAATACAAGGTATCATATGATCATGTGCCTTTTTATGTGTTTGGAGTTTTATTGTGATACTGAAGCATATAGCAACATTCCTTGTCCTGTGTTCATTCATTTTTATGTTTTGTTTTTTACAATTGTCAGAGACAACCTGAGGCAAAGCTGACAAACAGTTTTGCAATTATGTTAAAGAGCCAACTGCTGGCGTGATCAAGGGAGCATCACTACAGACCTTATTTAGATGAGCTAACTATCTGAATCATAACATGGGTTGAGTACAGGTAAACAGAAACACAACAACACAAACACCCACTAATTAGGTAATGCAGGTTATTCCATATGAGAAATGGTCAAGAAGCGGACAATCTCTTAACTAGAAAAGCGACTCAGAGAGCGCAGACCTCCACCAAGGCAATGTGGTCATAGACACAATATAAGTTCCAGATCATGTTCTGGATCACCGATCGCCACCAAAATCAAATCAGTTCTTGCTTGTCCCAATATACACATTGTCCGAATATTTCATCCAAATCCGTGAAGTACTTTTCAAGTTATCCTGTTGACAAACCAACGCGACCGAAAACATAACCTCCTTGGCGGAGGTAATAACATAATGTAATGTAAGTAATAATGTAAACTACTTTTAACCAGAACAGACAGATCAGTCGGGATTGGGAAGCTCCAGTGGCCCAAAGAGGTCAAATAAATTAGCATGTCTAGTTTGGAAGAGAGATCCTAAACTGGAGGTAAAATGACAGTACATGCAAGGCACAACATAACAGGACCCCCCACCCCATCCTCATCCTCCCCCTCTGCCCACACAGAAAAAATGTGACACACACACACAGACACGCGCAACAACCACAATACAACAACTAGATCTAGTGACAGCCACATGTCAACATGGCTTACCAGAAAACCAACAACAGCAAATTTGATGAACTAATGATCAAAAATATTTGACATCCACTGTACATGAAGGCTTGCCCATGCCACAATGCCAGAATGGGTCACTGTTTAGTCTAGTTTAGTAAGGCCTACTGTTTATTTGTGCACATTGCCCTTTGGCTTCCTTAAAACTTTGCTGTCTTGACCACAGCAAATCTGTGTGTGACGCATGTTGGTTCCGAAAAGCTAACACAGTCGCATACCATTGCAGGATCTCCTAATGGAGCTTGACTAATAATCCTCTTTATGTAAGTCGCATTGGGTAAAAGTGTCTGATAGATGAATAAATGTCATTTATACCTAGCATTCTCCTTAGCAGAGGTGTTAGGTGAGAGAATGGCTACATGCCCCAATATTCTCAAACATACGAATAAGTACTGTTTGTACTGTATGTCAAGCCAAGAGGTGTCTTTGGATTTAATGCCCCCTGTTTTTCATCATTTTCTCTCCTCCTATAATGCTCTTTTCTCTTTTCGTCAGCCTATTCAAAGACATTTCCATTTAGCCTTTGTAATAGATACTACCGTAGGCTAGCTGGCGGAACTTTGTGGCAAATCCCTTGCCTTAAAGCGGTCATATTTCTTAAAGACAATCACTTTTTATGGCTTTTGAAATTTGAATTTCTTGGGTCTATACTGCCTCTACACACACTTTAAGTTTGATAAAAAAAGCCTCAATTGTTAAAATAGCCAATTTACACTGTAAAAAGCTGTTCAACTGCTGTGTGCTTAAACCACCTGCTCAGAATTTTCCTAACTACATAAGTCACAGGGTAAGGTGGGTGGGGTCCCACAACATTGGCAGCCACTTAAGCAGCTGAGGGCAATGAGAATGGATAATTGCGAAAATAAAGAGAGACAAGTAGCCACTTTGCAGCTGAGAACAATGAAAATGATTACTTGACTAATTAGGGGTGGCCTGTCATTGGCTACAGGGGAAATTCTCAGCGTGTTGGCTGCAGGTGTCTAGTTACCTGGTGCACGTGTAGCGAGTCGAGCTCCGCACCGCACATAGGTCTCAAACCCACCACTCCGCCAGCTACAACAAACCCCCGGCGTCGGATGCTCTAACCACTGAGCCAAAAGCCCAGGCTTCCAACTTAGCAGTTAGAAATTCAAGGAATTGGGTTGTAAGGATTTACACATAGTGCCGTCAGCTAGCTTAGCTAGTTGGCATCCGTTACTCACGTCTCCATGAGAAACAGCCTGTTCTGAACATTAGAGCTAAAAAAGTTAGCTTGAAAAAAGCGTAATATGACCCATTGACCCAACCTCTGAGTTGGAAGGTTGGGCTTTTGGCTGACCTGGGTGAGATTGCTCATGATGCTACCCCTTCAGAACCATACCACAAACACACAAACACACACACACACACACACACACACCTTCATAACCAGCACCTTGGCTCTGTGTTTTTCAGCATAGATGAGTAGGTTTATGGCCCTCTAGACATAGTCATGAAGAAAAAGGAAAAATATTACCACACACACACACACACACACACACCACACACACACACACACACACACACACACACACCTTCATATTCAGGTTTTTTTTTTTTTTATCTAAAGCAAGTTACATTGTCATTTACTTGACATTATCCCCTCTGGTGTGTTAGAGTCAAACACCTTGCTCAAGGGCACACACACACACACACACACACACACACACACACACACACACACACACACACCTTAGAGTCAAACGCCTTGCCCAACAGTGGCATGTTGGATATGAAACCACAATCTCCATACTAGTATGCTAGCCAAGCTCCTTCACAGTTTCACTCGTACAACATAGAGTCTTCCAGATAAAACCAGGTAAACACACACATACACGCACAAATATACGCAATAAAAAGTCTCCCAGCTAAAATCACTGCGCTACACACACACAAACACACACACATACGCAATAAAAAGTCTCCCAGCTAAAACCAGGTAAACACTCACACACACACACACTAATAACACACATAGCCTCCAGGCTAAAAATGAGATGGTGTTGGCTGAGTTGTGAGGCCGAATCGATCCAGTGTGTTATTTTGTATCTGTGGACATGGCAGGAGCTGTTTTGACTTCGGGGCGGAATAGTGCCATCAGGACACACAGAGTAAATCAATAGCATCAGGATTCAGTGAAGCGAGCGCTCAGCTCAGCCAGTGTTACAGTCCAAAGGCTCTGTTGCACTCTCTCTAGCCTAGCCACAGCCAGCGTGTGATTATCTGTTCATTTAGAGCTCTCTCTCTCTCTCTTTTCCTCTCTCTCTCTCTCTCTCTCTCTCTCTCTCTCTCTCTCTCTCTCTCTCTCACAGACACACACACAAACACACTCTCTCTCTTTCTCTCTCTCTCACACAGACTCATACACACACACAAACACACGCTCTCTCTCTCTCTCACACACACACACTTTTGGATGCCTTTAGTAAGAATCTACATCAGAAATAGTCGCAATGTGTGTAGTAGATAGATAGATAGATAGATAGATAGATAGATAGATAGATAGATAGATAGATAGATAGATAGATAGATAGATAGATAGATAGATAGATAGATAGATAGATAGATAGATAGATAGATAGATAGATAGATAGATAGATAGATAGATAAAGGATGAATTGCAGGATGAATTAAAACCAAACCAAAAAGCTCCTACTGTATATATGACCCTATTCTAGTACTCCACATGGTGACATGTTCACACTGAGTCATTGCTAATCCCTATTCATTAAAGCTCCCAGCAGGGCTGATTTTACATTACAGCTCCACCTGCCTCTCACTGCCCTGCTCTCCATCTGTGCATTTGTACAGTAATTAGTCAATCATGGCCAAATAGAGAAAAAATAATAAGAAAACAATATATATGGATGTCAAAGGAAAGGAAATGGACTAATGGTAAATGGACTTCATTTCTAGAGTGCTTTTCCACTCCTACGAGCACTCAAAGCACTTTACAATGCATGCCTCAGATTCACACACCGGTGGCAGAGGGAACCATCCAAGGCGCCAACCTGCTCACGGGGAGCAATTTTGGGGTTGGGTATCTTCCTCAAGGACACCTCGATGGGGTCAGGTAGAGCGGGGCTTGAACCTGCAACTCTACGGTTGTGGAACGGCACCTTTTACCAACTGAGCAACCACCGCCCCATAGAAGGAGAAATGACTGCTTAGAAGGAGTAAAAAGGAAAAAAAAATGTAAATACTAATTTTAGTATTTTGTCATTACCAACAGGAGAGAAAAATACTGGCATATCATGCCTGATGAAGAGCAGTGGTCCGAAACGTCACGTTGTTGAATAAAAAAAGGGAGCAAAACTGGTGTTGCAGACACCATACATACCAACATATACAAACATACATGCATGCATGCATACATAAATCTTCATGAATTCAGAGAAACAGCTATCTACTATAGATCAGAGTCATAAGAAATAAACAACAACAAAAAACGATAATGAATGTATGTACCATTGTCATGCCTGTATGGTGTGCAACGACATCTTCACTGAATGACCACGAGACACCACGATGGTAAACTGCTCCAATTAATTAATAATGAAATAAATACATAAGTACATAAGTTTCAAATGTCATACACGTGATAAAGTGTTTTCTGTGGAGATGTCAAGGACATAATTGAGTTGATTAAACAATGAGAAAGAGCTCAAGGAGAAAACAACGCAGGAAAAGCGGAAAGAGATCACTTAGGCCAGCGGAACCATATGGCATTGTGTTCCATTTGTTAAGGCTTTACACTGACTGCCTCTTTTACTTCAAACATTCAACCACGGGAAAGACTGACATCATGCCATTTTCCTCACGCTAATGAGGACAAAAGATGGATCTGTTTTTCTCACAAGTCTATTTTTTCACCTAAATGTGCACACAATTTTTTTTATCCTCTGTTGGGAACATGTTTAAAATAGCAAAAGAGAGCAGTTTATCTACATTTTATAAACAGTTTATAAACACACACACACACACACACACACACACACACACACACACACACACACACACACACACACACACACACACACACACACACACACACACACACACTCCATTATCATTTAAATGAACAAGGAACATTAGATGAGACAAAATTGTGGTTAATTATGAATGTTGTGCATTGAGTAAAGCAGAGTTTTCCTCACCTCTTTTTATGCCTTTTTTACCAACTATGTTTCCCTCTCTCTCTCTCTCTCTCTCTCTCTCTCTCTCTCTCTCTCTCTCTCTCTCCCCCACACACACACACACTCACACACACACACACACACGCACACACACACGTGTCTTCTTCAGCAACTTTACAGCTGTCAGACACTCTTTAAATCATCAGACCACTATGCAAGACTCTTTCCCGATGTAAACTTATCCTTGCAGATGTAGGATATATCAACCACCAATCCACACACACACACACACACACACACACACACACACACACACACACACACACACACCACCTCTCTCTCTGCATATGCACAGATGTATAGATATTACCCCTGACAGTTCTCTCCATCTCTCTTCCCCTGCACAGATGTTGGAGATATTGCTCCCTTCATCACTTCTCTCTCTCCCAATAACCCTCTCTCTCTCTCTCTCTCTCTCTCTCTCTCTCTCTCTCTCTCTCTCTCTCTCTCTGCTCATGCCCAGATGGAGATATTTCTCTCCCCATCACTATACCATCTCCATCCATCTTCTGCTACTGTCTTTCACCTCATACTGTACTGTCTTCTTCCAATTTCAGTGGAGCCGCATGTCTATGGTGCAGCTTCAGTCTCTCTCTCTCTCTCTCTCTCTCTCTCTCTCTCTCTCTCTCTCTCTCTCTCTCTCTCTCTCTCTCACTCACTCACTCTCTCTGACATGCCAACTCTTCACCTTTTAGTGAAATTCACTGTGTTGGAATCAAAAATAGCTCATTAATGCAAGTCATGCAAATGTGATGAAAATATTTTAGTGAGCGGTTCAACAGTAGTCATAGCCCATAGGCTATATAAGCCATGATCATTTACATACAGGCGGATATATCATTGTGGTGTAGATTTGAATGAACTAGTACACTCAAACATCTCTCTTCCTCAGACTGTGATTAAATTAATTATTTTCATGAAAGGCATTATTATGGTTTGAATAGAAGCAGCTTTCTTTTGTATTAGGCCTATTGGTAAGCATCTCTTTGCCCATTACACATGCAATTTTCCAACACTTCACCTTAACCCATTAAGTCTATCCTGAAATTATCCCCAAGTGCTGATCCAATCGTGAACAAAGATGACATCTGCAGAGAGAAAAAGATAGCGTGATAAACTGTCATGTAGCATTTTGGGTAGGATTTTAAATTTTTATGCATTTTGGAATCATTCTAGACTCATTTCATAAAACTGATCAGAGAAGTACTGTTCTATGCATCCACTAAAGACCAGTGGTTAGTAGAACCAGAGACCTTACTATATAGGGGGAGACACATCATTTACTAAATCCCTCCATTGGAACGCATGGCAGAGCGTAACACAAGAATGGCTGAGTTCAGAAACTGGAAGTCCTGCCTCATAGTGAAAATAGCCAATTGCGTTATTTGAAGCAACATGATGGACGCTTCCTCCGTCATAGCCATGTGGCGGACGTTTGCGCAGACGAGGTGAGCAAATTCATGCTCAGAATAAAGCTTGTAAAAGCGCTATTTGGGCATCATCCGCAACAACATTAGCACCATTTAATTCTGATTTAAACAAGGATTCAAACAATTCACTTTTTAAAGGTGACATAGAATGGATTAGTTGAGTATTGTACCTTGTTCTCTGGTGTTAAAATACAATATATTCAATTGTATTTTGTCCAAAAGAAGATCAAGTGATATTTTGCAAGCCTAGTTAACACCTCATATTTCAGATGTGTATTGAAATGGGCTTTTTGCCTAAACAACGCCCCACTCTGGCCACCTTATTTGAACTGCAATGGCTTTGTGCTATTTGACATCATTTGTAGGCTTTGTTCTAATTCGCCCATGATTTAGTGGCTATTTCTAAATGTAGGATTTCCATATGAAAGAGGGCAGAACCATGCCTTATGTTCATGATAGCTCTTTGACCACGCACAACCTCTCTTAATTCATCAAAACCAATGTAAAAGTGGTTTTCCATTCTATGTCTCCTTTAAGTGAATACAACCAGATCCTCTGGAGATATTAATATCTGCCCACTCATTTGCGGCCTGCACTTACTAATCCCAAATAACTCCCCAAAGGCGTCTACAAGATGGCTACCGAGTGAACGGACTTGCTCTAAAAGGACTTTGGTAGAACTTTGGTAGGACATAGCTACAGACATGAATCAAAGACAGCTTTACAGATTCCCTTCAGCCTTCAGATGCCTGAGCACTCTGATCTACTTAACTTCATAATTTTTCATTTACCTGTGTATTCTGAGCTACCTTAGCAACAAATATCACCAACTTAATTTCGTGGCATTAAAGCAATGTCTTATCTAACATGGAAATGACAGCTTCCAGAATCTCTTCTTGGAGCCCAAAAAAGAAAACAAAAAGGCAAAGATGGCAAACCAGTTAGTGAATCTGCCTAGAGATCTCCAGGGGTTTTGCTGTGAGCCATTCTCTCTCTCTCTCTCTCTCTCTCTCTCTCTCTCTCTCTCTCTCTCTCTCCCTCTCTTTCTCTCCATCTCCCCCTTCTCTTTCTCTCCCCCTCTCCCTCTCTCATTCTCTCTCTCTCTCACACACACACACACACACACACACACACACACACACACACACACACACACACACACACAAATGTCAGGAGACGATCTGTGCCGGGCTTTCTTCTCCTGTGAATCAAGCATGAGTTCTGCTCATCTAGCTGTCAGAGCTGGTTCTATTCTGCATCTGCGTGCTGTTCTCTGGGGACAATGTAACTTTTCTCTCACCTCAAACCAATTTACCTGTGCCAGATATCTGGCTCTCCAGTCTATTTCTATTTGGGTGCCACAGTCCCCAGAGAACAAAACACACAAGCACTCCAAAGGCTGCTCTCCCTCTCTCACTCTCAATTCATATTACACCTTTAAACAGTGTTTGCCTAGCTTTAGAGTGTTATATGGGCCTTTAGTGCTGTGTCTTATAGTTCACCATATGAACGTATTTATCCCCACAAGGCTTTACTGAGTATATTTTCATTTATCTGCTCAATGTCATGCATACATATTATCATAACAACAAACAATATGCTGTATTTCCTTACTCCTTAGCAAAAGCCCCTTGCGAAGGTGTCTATTCAAGTTTTTTTTTTTTTTTACCATCT
Source organism: Sardinella longiceps (assembly GCA_027497455.2). NCBI lineage: Eukaryota > Metazoa > Chordata > Actinopteri > Clupeiformes > Clupeidae > Sardinella > Sardinella longiceps. The sequence continues at coordinate 23,227 of JAODXP020004041.1, forward strand.
AACTCAAGAGCAACCTACTAGACCTTTAAACAGTGTGATTTCAAAAGCACTTATTCTACCAAAACAGCTCTTTAGCCTCTTTAGACTGAGAACATTGAGAGTTGTTTAGCCCTGTGCTCAATCCTCAATTTCATTTTCACCTGACGGCACCTTTGACACTGAGAACCATACTATTTCCCTCCCTCGTTTATCTCAACTGTGGGGTTGGAGTAGAGCTCTTAACTGCTTGGTAATCCTGCCTGAAAGGCCATTTAGTCAGTGTGTCAGTGCACCTCAGCATGAAGAGTCACAATTGTCAGTTGTTTGACAGAATTCCTCTCAGCTTCAGTCACAAAGTCAAGCTAGTTTTGCCCTTCAATCAGCCAATGAACTAGCCTGACATAGCCCAACCATAATACTGCTGTTCATCCGTATTCATGGTCTGGAGGTTCTTTAACCTGTCACGATTATACTGTGGGGGGGAGGGCATTCACTTCTGGTTTGAAACGATTGGACAGCTCGTCTAATCAGCCTCGCTTATTGGCCGGTAGACTCTACCAATGTAAACACGCCCCGGAAGACCATTACCAGACCATGGATACGGATGAACATTCATATTATGGGCGGGCTATGTCAGGCTACCAATGAACTAGCCTGACAAGCGCGACTATCACATAAAATGTAGTCTGACCATGAGTGATGGACCCTTGGATATGACAGCTACAACCAATCAGAGCAACTAACAAGGTGATTCAAACAATGTGGAAAATGTAGAAATTTATGTGCTTAGTTCAACATTTATAAGCTTATTTATATGTTACATAGCCTGACATAGCCCGCCCATAATACGAATGTTCAGCCGTATCCATGGTCTGGCGACGGTCTTCATGGGCGGGTTTACATCGGTAGAGAGATTACCGGCCAATAAGCAAAGCTGATTAGACGAGCTGTCCAATTGTTTCAAACCAGAAGTGAATGCCCCCCACCCCCGCCCTATAATTTTTCAGGTTAAAGAACATCCAGACCATGAATACGGATAAACAGCAGTATTATGGTCGGGCTATGTCAGGCTGTTACATGCTTTCCTTGCAAATGTCACCATTTAAGTTAGTGTCTTAGGAAAAGGAATGCTTGCTGGTCTAAAGTTAGAACAGTGGCCTTGTTATTGATGTTTGTGATTTATGAGCTAACAGTTGGTAGGATACAAAGACACAGCAATGTAGCAGAAAGGTGGAAACAAGCATGTCCACATTTGGTCATAGAGTTAAAGACTGTCATTCATTGGCCTTAGCTTAAAATAGACTAGACTGTGTGAACTGTTTATTGTAAGCAGTAGAAAGTCTGTGTACACAGTAGAATTGTTTGAACACAATAAAGAACTGGAATTATTGAACAAGAAAGCTTGGCCATTTTTATTCTACAGCAATTCTCCCATTACTATCTATCTATCTATCTATAAATAATAGGGTGACCAGACGTACTCTTTTTCCCGGACATGTACTCTTTTTGAGACCTGAAAAAACGTCAGGGGGGATTTTCAAAGTTTTTTCAGATTTTCAGAGTTTTTGCTCTCAAACATGATATTAATTCTGTTTTTCTGTGTTGCTCAATAGAGTTCTGCAGTGGTGTGTGTCTGTGAGATGGGGGTTGTAGGTGTACATACGGTCTCACTGGAGAGCTACTGTTAAAAACATTTTCTGTGTGCCATCACAGTCTACACCTCAGTAGCTTCCATATTTATCCAAAACAGTGCATAGGCCTACTGGTCAATCTCTGCAGCTATGGCGAGACGCAAGTGCAAGTTCACGGATAAACTAAAAAAGAAATGTCCATTTCGTCCAAGTCACGATGCATATGAAGCAACTTGCAAAGCAGCCACTTACGCTTCAGTTGTCTGTTGATTCAATGAAGGGGATTCTGTGCACACAGTATAATTTCAAGAACATGTCCTGCAAAGATTTCCATTCCAATTTAATCGGCAATAGACAACTGCTGGGAAAAATTTAATCATATGAAAAATACGCCCAATGTGAGGAGGACTGAAAAGTCATGGCCCAGTGTACCTCCTGCTTTTAAAAAAATATATTTTTTATTTTTTAAGGTTCTGTTACCGCAATTGTTTTATAAGTACAAAAATTACAAACATTATATTTTTTATGACTTTGATGTGTACTTTTTTTCACAATCTCATATCTGGTCACCCTAATCTATACACTGTGAGATGACTGCACTGGATTTAGCAAATATAATTGCATTGAATTAAATCTATTTGGGGTAGCATATATTCGGGTACAGTGTAGATATCCTCTCAAATGGGTAACTGTATGTAACTGTAATGGGTAACTGTACGTAGACCGTAAGCGATAGAGCGATAAAGAGTTGCCGAAGACTCCCAAGAAACATCGCTTGGCACAGCAACAAAAATGGCAAAGTTGCCCATGGTGTTAGCATTCAAATGTTCGATCCTGCTTCTTTACAGGAGTCACACTGGGAAATCGATATTCTGATTGGTAGTCGCCGAACCGCATCATAACTCATTACAAAAAGTTAACCAAAGCTTCATCGCCCACCTCACCTGCCGCTTTCGCCCGTCTCCATACAAAGTCGCCCGTCTCCACACAAATTCAATTACCTCCAACGCTCGTGTCGCCTATCGCTTGCGGTCTCAACGAACAGTAAGAGGGAAGGAGTAGAATCAAAAGAAGACCTGCGGTCAGGTTCAATAATAGTAAGAGTACAGACCAACTATACTGTAGTTGTGCCACAGTGCCAATGCCGCCATGTTGGTTTTCATCAAAGGTTTATGCTTACTGCGAGGTTGGCATCCTAAGTCACTTTGGGATTTTAAAGTTGTCTGCTAAGTAGTGATTCATAGTGATACAGCGAGAACTATAGTTGTGTCCATGGCAGTGTGTGTGTGTGTGTGTGTGTGTGTGTGTGTGTGTGTGTGTGTCCATGGCAGCACTCAACACATTTCTGTAATGCACAACCAGACAGAAAAGCTTTTATTCCTTTCCTCTGCCTCCTACTCATCTCTCTCTTTCACTCTAGCTCTCTGTCAGACACACACACGCACACACACACACACACACACACACACACACACACACACACACACACACACACAGTAATGCACCCTCATTCTCCCTCTTTGGAACAGATACACATATAGGGCATACAGTGCGCGCACACACACACAGTCACAGACACACACACGCACATTCTCCCTCTCTGGTCCAGATAGATACGCACACGTACGTTACATACAGACACACGATCACAGACAGACAGATAAGCCCCCAACACAACACTAACACCATTACACACACACACACACACACACACACACACACACACACACACACACACACACACACACACACACACACACACACTCACTCACACACACACACACACACACATCTCTCTCTCTCTCTCTCTCCCCTCAGGCCCAGGTACTTACACAAACATACATACAGACACACACACACACACACACACACACACACACACACACACACACACACACACACACACACACCAATAGACACAGAGAGAGAGACCCCCTTCCCCATCCCACACACACACACACACACACACACACACACACACACTCACAGTCTGTTGAGTCAGGCGGTGGGTGGATTAGATTGAGGAATTAAAAAGGTAAGACTGCTCTGAGCAAAATGACAGTTTAAATCAGTCAGCAGGACTTATTGCCTGGAATTCAATCACTTCTAAAATAAGATGCTCAATTTCAGCTTTAAGGAAGATTTATATTCATTTATACCAGCCGCTCATAAAAGTGCACGGGGTTCAGAGATTTACGGCAGGCAACAGCTCACACACCCAGGTGCCCTTTGCCTTTTTTTCTCCTCTGAGTGTATGTGTGTGTGTGTGTGTGCGTGTGTGTGTGTTTGTGTGTGTATGCAAGCATGTGCGTTTGTGTGTGTGGGCATGCATGCACATGTGGGCATCTGTATGTGTGTGTACGCATGTATGCTTGTGTGTGTGTGTGTGTGTGTGTGTGTGTGTGTGTTGGCTTTCAGACCATTTACAGTCCATGAAAACCTAGACTAAGACCACTTGATTGCATACAATCTTTTAATGAATCATCATTAAAAATATTGTATTAGCCACAGGGTTGTGGAAACATTTGGCATAACACAATTAATGGCAATAAAACAGTTTATTCACCTTTTTGTACATTTCAACCTTGTTATTTAATCTCTAATTGACATAGCTCAGTGAATAGAAACACTTACAGATGCACACTTCTTTAGAAAATAATTCATAAATGCACTCAGCAGCTAGCTTTTTTGTGTGTGTGTGTGTGTGTGTGTGTGTGTGTGTGTGCCGGACCACAGCTAAGATGAATGCACATGCAGCATATGTACACAGGCACACACACACACACACTAGACACACCATGCAGCATTAGTGAAAGAGATTGCGTGTGTGTGTGATGTCTGTGTGTGTGTGTGTGTGTGTGTGTGTGCGTGGCCATAGCCAAGATGAACACACACAGATTCCCCCTGGACAGACTCACCTTAGGGATTTTCAGCAGCCAGATATGTGTTCAATCACCACCTGTTATGAAGTCACACACAGCATGCACAAACACATAGACAGACAGGGTGAATCAGACAAAGACAGACAGGGTGAATCAGACAAAGTATGGGACAGCTTAATTGTTAGTTTCACCTTTGACAAAATTCACTCCAGGGGGTGTTCTGGATCACCGATCACCACCAAAATCCAATCAGTTCTTCCTTGTCCCAATACAGACGTGGTCCGGAAATTTCATTCAAATCCGTGCTGGACTTTTCGATTTATGGTGTACACAGACACACAGACACACACACAGACAGACGGACAACATAACCACCTTGGCGGTAACAAAAAGCAGCCTTGCAGATCTAGTTTCAACTAAAAATACTACCCTTCTTTTAATTGGAGTTGCATGTCTCTATTACGTTGTGTACACTTCTTTACATAAACAAGAGATAAATACAAACGGGAGCTAAGCGGGATAACAGCCTTCGAGGTGACCGGTTCTACAGAAACACTGCACGCATCGCCGGAGTTCTAAACCTCACTTCACCATTATTTCTGTAGAACCGGTCACCTCGTCGGCCGTTAACTCTTACGTAACTACTTCTATTTTTGATCTAAAGAGGGTGAATTTCAACCAGTTTAAAAATACAGTTTGTAATATTATGAGCAACTGCTTGTCTGGAATTGAGATTTGAGAATCTGCAGAGGTGACATGCTTGTGTAACGTATGCTTACTAGTCTGGGCTAGCAGCAGTACTTGTTAAATCCCCAAACCCCTATAGCCTCATAACACCTCTAACTGCTGAGTTAGAAGCCTGAACTTTTCAGTTCTGTGGTCGGAGTGTTCAACTCCAATACTGTGGATTTGTTGTTGTAGTTGACGAGGTGATGGGTTCAAGACCCATGAGCATGTCTCTGTGCTGTGCACATCACCAAAGTTCTAGACCTCCACCTTGCCATTATTTCTGTAGAACCGGTCACCTCAGTGGCCGTTATCCCTTACATATAGTATATTGTTTCCTGCCTCTATGAGGTTGGACAGACTGACTCAACTTGACTTCTGCTATTAGCTCAAGAGCCAATCAAATGGCCTCTTTCCCCTTTGCGAGGCCTAAAGGCAAGTGGAATGGCTGAAACGCTTTATGGATCTTTAGGTTTATCAGCCATTTACAGCAGGGATGGACAGACTAAGGCCTGGGGACCATTTGCAATTTGGCCTGTTGTTAACCCTTAAGAACGTAGCGTCACACTGGTTTGACGGCCCCTGACTGCCCTTAAAAGCGTATTGTCACACCAGTGTGTTTGGAATGTTTCTACATGAGCGTTCTGCAACAATGAGTCTCAATTCATAGTTTGCAGTGACGTCAATCGAACGGGTACCTGGCGGGCAGAGGGCTTCGTTCTGCTATCAGAGAACCGGTGTTAAGTAACCGGACGTTTGCGCTCCATACCAGTTTATAAAATTATCAACCATCTCGCCTGTCTATTGGCATAGACATGGTAAACAGAAAAATACGACTGTGCCTACAGTAGCTTTGTCGTCTTTTTTGTTAAATCAGCATCCTGCCGACGACATTGGCAGCAGCGCGGTGAAGTTAGCAGGACGTATTGGCAGCACCCAATTAACGTTTTTTCAATGAGAGTCACATGGATCAATAGCCTTTTGCTGTGGCTTTAGTTTGTTTCTCACTAGTTGTTGTGTGTGTGTGTGTGTGTGTGTGTGTGTGTGTGTGTGTGTGTGTGTGTGTGTGTGTGTGTGTTTGTGTGATTGTGTACATGATACATTTTTCTATGAGGGCACAGTTTGTGTGTGTGTGTGTGTGTGTGTAGCTTCGAGAGACGGAGGAGCTGTGTAGCGAAGGGAGAGAACAGCGACCCCACCCGGTCTCGAACCCAGGTCTCTGGGGTGCTAAATGTGCAACTTGACCACAACGTCAAAGAGCCAGGCTCGTTGGTATGGCAGTCAGAGCGCATACTCAACCGTAGTGACGGTACTCCATCACAAGCTGTATCATATTATTTTTGCTGTAAAGTCGCCAAATTGGATAAAACACTGAAACGTCGGTATCAGCATTGCAAACATCTGACATTGCAGATTGGGTTGATGTGAACGATAGGCCTATCTATGTGATGAGAAGTCAGTGGGTAAAAAAAAACTAATGTGCTCAACACGAGTTATGTCAGGTACACACACACGCACACCCACACTCACATACACACACACACACACACACACACACATACACACAGTGGGAAAGACAAACAAACGAACGTGCTCAACGCGCTTATGTCAGGTGAATGCAGTGCACATATCACTACAGTACCGACGGTAATGGAAATACCGCCATGACGATGGAAACCGTCATTTATTTGATTACTCGTTACTGAAAAAAATCTGTTAAATCCGTTATTAACGATGTCATAATCTAACGCTGTTATTCCCAACACCATGGGTTCATTATAAAGCCTGGTATTCATAAAGCATATCATCTGATAATGCCAAAGATACATTAAAAAGACATTCTCTCTCTCTCACACACACACACACAGTGAGACAGACACACACACACACACACACACATGAGACAGACAAAGGCACAGACACACACACGCACACACACAGGGGCGTCATAGTGGGGGAAAAGGGGGACTGAGTTACCAGGGCCCCAAGAGGTGGGAGGGCCCTTGACGAGTCTGGAATTGTATTCCAGGCAGTGAGGGGGGCCCATGGCCACTGCTTGTGCTCAGGGCCCAGAATTTAGTGATACACCCCTGCACACATACACAAGGTTTTGTTATTGTTTGCAAACAATAGTGACAGTAGTTGTTATTGGGGCGAGAGAAGAGTAGAAGATGGTTGCACTGATGAGAAAGAGCAGAGCAGTGAGCACAGAGGCAGCTTTCAACACATGCAAAGAAATCAGATGAATGGAGAAAGAAAGAAGAATAGGGAATTGAGAGAGAAAGAGAGATTAAAAGTGTTGGAGACAGAGCGAGAGAAAGAGAGAGAGAGAGAGAGAGAGAAAGAGAGAGAGAGCAGATAGAGGACAAAACACAACCACAGGGCATCAGGAGAGAAGGAGGTCCTCAAAAAAATAATTTTATTGAATTTGTATCAATCTAAACTTTGACTAAAATGATGTACCCAAACCCACCTCCACACTCTCACCCACGGTGTATTGAGAAGGCCTTGAACTGAAAATAATTATTAAAAAAAGAAAACCTCTCTGCATTTTCTTACTTTTCTGTTTAGCTGACTCAATATTAGCCTGAGTTTGCTAGTGCTAGACTAGCCCAAGTACATGGATTCTGCTAGCCTACCAATAAAAACACTCTTACCCACTCCACAGTACACTACAGACAAATACAACAACAGATGTGATAGATGTAAATGTATACTAAATGTTAACTATATATACCGCATGGCGGTACGGAATATGACCGCCTCTCAGTTCTGCACATTCTTTGCCCTGTGTGTGTGTGTGTGTGTGTGTGTGTGTGTGTGTGTGACAGTAGGCCTATCATCCCAAACCAGTAACCCTTCACTTAATAGCACCACCTACAGGTCGATGGTTGTACAGTCATTAAATGTACATATAAATTCATTTATTTTATAGCCCCCCATGGATGAAATTCCACAAAACTTGACACACTTGACTTGCGCAAAGAGTGGTCCCCGGGGACCAACCGAAATCTTTCCGTAAAGTCTACTGGGGCTACATGCCCACCAAGTTTCATGTGCCCCGGTGTTGACAATCACTATATGACTGCTACGCTAGCGGCGGTCATAATAAAACCATTCTTCCATTGCAATGATGGATTTACATTTTGAAGATTATATATAGTGTGTTTAAATTGATTTCTGAAAAACTGATTTGAGAAAAAAGCACAGCTTTGAGTGCAGGAATCATTTTACAACTGCTCTCATGTGTAAAATGTCCACTCCAATTAGGCTACTCCAATTCTGTATAAGAGTGAATTCTTTGCATAGTTGGGTAAATGTGGTGGTCGCTGGCTAAAATGTTTTTTCGTAAGAAATTTGTTGCAATCTCTATGCAACAAACAACCCTGTGCCACCCCTTGACAGTGAGCCGCCAATGACCTCTTAGTCAGAATTGTGGTCCCTAGGACTGAAGCAGTTGAAAACCCCTGATATAGGCTGTATAGAGTGAGACGAGTGGATAAAGCTGCCTTTCTTTCCTCCTCCTCCTCCCTTTCTCCTTTCCTGCCTTCCTTCTCTCCTCTATTCTCCTTATATATGAATGAAATGCAAATTATGAACCCCACCTGTCATTTGTATAAATATGTGAATGATATGGCATTGGTTGACCTTATGCAGGCTAGGAATAATGTAGCTACAAGTCAATCTATGTATTTTCAATCTACAGCTGAGAAGCTCACAAAATGGTGCCAAGACAGTAACCTTTTCATTAATGAGACAAAGACCAGGGACCTTGTCATGGCAAGGATCCACCTGTCATTATTACTACAAAACCTGTAAAGACAGTGGTGGAATTCAAATACTTGGGAATGTTCTTTGATTGTACTCTTAAGTTTTACAACAAACACTGAGTGTAAGCAGTGCATGGATCAAGGTTAGATTCATATGACGTTAGAAAGGCTGTCTGAGAGACAGTATACAAAAGCCATGGTCCATGTAACGCTTTGCAGTGCTTTGACCCATTTTTAGAATTCACGTGAAAAAGATGAAAATTGGGTTCAAAATGTCAATTTTACACTTTTCAGGGAACTCAGATAATAGGTCGTTGGTGCTGTTTGTGTATTTCACTGTTGTTTGTCGGTTGCTTTTGAAAGAGTGGATAGTTGAATTTGATACCCAAGTAAAAATGAGACAATATTTCAATTTTCCATTTCTGTGTTTGGTTGGCCTTGAAGAAAGTGTTTTGACTATGGATACATGGGCTAAGAACAGATAAACAAGAATTGTTAAGCAAACTTATAAGAAAAAGTTAGAAACAGCTGAGTCAATGCTATGAGACACAGGTTAAACAAAAAGTTCAACACATTTTGTCTGGTTGTATGCATCCCCTGTTCAGGGAGGTTATTAAAATGCCCCCAGGAAGACATTTTAGAGCTGCATCTGCAACTAAAAACATTTACAAAAAAATATTCATACCAACTTCAATAACACTTCTTCTAACTTCAAAATAGTCATTATGCATATTTGTATACTCTGCTTCTTCTGCACTGTGATAGTGAAATGCTTATTTATTTATTTATTAACATCCGCATCTGTTGACTAATAAAGTCATTGTTATTATTAAGTCATCCAGGTAACTGCCCAAAGGCATTTCCAAGATGGCGGCTGAGTGAAGGGACTTGCCTTAGAACGATTTTGGCTACAGCCTGGCAGAATGGAATAAGCTGCTCACATGTCTGTGGAATGGATCCAGGGAGGTTTATTGGCACAGCTAGAAAATCCAACCATATCCTGCATAGCTGGATACTAGTAATACTATATATCCACCATCCATATGACTAAATACATTTGGAAATGGTAACAAGGAAGAGCAAATATATGAGTGGGCAGAAGTTACATAGTGTTATTTTAAGAAGGTGTTTTACATAGCATAACTACCAGTGCCTTCACAAGACCTCCTGCCAGATATTGCAATGCAAAAAAAGAAGAAAAAAAAAACTGACCCTTAGTATGGCTTCTCAAAGAGCCGAGTTGCCCCTGCCTGTTTGCCTTTTGGATCTCTCTTAGCCCCTCTAAATGTCACCCCTGACTCATCCGACGAGTGCCGGCTTTGTTTTGGGTGCCTGCAGGGAGTCCTTCTCCTCTGCACTGTCCAAGACAAGAGGTTGAACCAGTTCACTGCTGATTCACAGAGAAGGAGGAGGAGGAGGAGACGACTCTCGACTCCCTGCTGAGAGACATAGTGCTCATAGAAGTATTTTTCATGCTTCAGGTCGGGGATGGAACGCACTGCTGATAGGAATGCCTACGATATGTCAAAGGTCAATAATAATTTAAAGAGACACCAGGCAACATTTTTACTCGTGATTTACCAGCCTCATCAGGCGAGTTTCCATCCACATTTCAACTAATGCGAATATAAATCTAATTTGCTTGAGAGAGGTGGTTTATCTTTAATGCGACTAAGGTATTATGCGTTTCAGATTGGATGGAAACAGTTTAACTCATTGACTGCCAGCCGTTTTCAGAATAGAGAGTTCCATACTGCCAGAGGTTTTGGGGAATTTTGACTGTTTTTTAAAGAGCCACAGAATATTATGTGTTACGACTACATAAACAATGAAACTACCACAAGAAAGAGCAGACTCTCTTCTTTCACCAGAAAAAAAGTTCGTTTCTATCCCTTTCCATTGCTTAGAAATCAGCAGGCGAACATAAGCTACTTTCTCCAAACACACCCGTTTTTTATCAAAAAAGGGAGAAAATTAGCGTTTTGTTTGACAACGTTAGTGTCTTGGATGCGCGTTTTTTCGGTCTATTAGCACGTCAAACATCGGGAAAATGTCTTCCTTTGATAAGACCACAAAAACAACAGTAACAGGGGGCTTTTGGTAATAAAATAGACATTGTTGTAACAAGGTAAATATAACGTTATGCTATTTACAGGCTGTGACAGCGAAAACTCAGTGATCAACAACTGGCTCACAAATTCTTACCTGACCCGGAACTGTGAGCTAGCTGGGCACTGAAACAAGTCACAACTGCTATTTCCGTTTGCCCAAGGTTGATCTCCTTCATCTCCCACGATCGGAACACTACTCGAACTACTATGGCAGTGACACATACTCTGATCGAGTGTGAACTGCCTAAATTTCTCCGATTTACGTCTGCACTTTGCTAGCGGCATATTTAGCCATGTCATTAGCTTTCTCTACTTCTCCCTTGGCCATACCTATGAATCTATGCTCATCTCACATCCAAAGTGACACACTGCCACCCTCAGGATCAATTTGGAACAACAATTTTCGACGGAGAATTCTGATATTTACAGACAAGGTTCCCTAGGTCTTTCTGCAGCCCTCCCCATTAAAAACGCAGTTGACGTCTAAAGACGTCATTGGCAGTGAACGGCAGTATTTCAGTTGACGTCTAAAGACGTCATTGGCAGTCAATGAGTTAATTTGCGTATACTTGCATTTACCGCATTTCTGTCCATAGATGTTAGGTTACGTTTAACAGCATTTGCATTACACCGTTGATGGAAATGCACGCCGATGTGAATATTCTTATGCCCACCCTTTGTTAAGCAAACAAGTTGGATGGAAATCCACCTATAGTCACTTTGATGATTAAATTGCTCATTATAGGGTAAATAATGGCTTGCTTGGCCGCCTCTAGCTTGGATTTCACGATTACTTGCAGGATCTGGGGCTTCTGGTTGGTGAAATTAAAACTGAAAGTGGATATAACCAAAAACGCATATATTACCGGCTTGTCAGATAATGTAACACATGAAAATGATCATCTTTGGTTCGTAAATTAGATAAATTCAGATCGATTTGTGAGAATATACAACGTAGTTGGTATGTTTTATAAAATACAGATGCTGTGCTGTACATGTAGCTCTGGAAATAGAAAAACGCAGACCTGCCATCAGCACACTGTCCATTACGCAAGCAATTATTTATTAAGGAAAAAACATTGCTTCGGTCTTAGATCTTCATTAACTGGTGAAGGTCAGTGTGCGCAATTTTTTCTAAGCTCTTGATTTGTGACCATTTGGTCTTTTCCAATGCACCTGCCCGCAAAAGAGGTGTGCAAAAAACTATCCAAGTTGTACTGTCTAAAGGCCCAAAATTTGTAGCCCAGTGATGCCCCTGTTTAAAGCCATTGGTTGGTCTGTAGATACTGGCTCAGGCTCAGTCTCAGTGTCAAACCTTAGCCCCCGCTGGGAGGATAGTAGTTGCAAGGGCATGATATAGGCTTCTTAAGAATGTTTGTGTGTGTGTATGTGTGTGTGTGTGTGTGCGTTTGTATGGTTACTCACACTTGTCAAAATACCCGTCGGTAGCTGGTGCCTTACACTTTAAAACCTTAATGAATAGAATCCACAAGCACTTTAAATCACTTATGTATATTTTTACCAAGCCTAGCAGTTCCTTTTATATCCATGCCACATATAGGCTACAGAATCCATTAGCATTAAAGCTCAATTTAACACCTGAATCTTCTATATCAGCTCCGCTTGTAACCAGATTCCCTGACGTCAGCCATCAGCAGGAGTCGGGACCTTGTTGTGTACATTCTATTCACGGTCGCTGTGTAGCGGAATTATTTTGAGCGTTGCAAACTTGAAGCCACAGCCATGGGGTCTGTTACGGAGCCCCTCTGGTGACATGGTGATATAATATTTTTAAGGAGGAAGGTAAAAAAAAAAAAAAAAAAAAAAGACATTTTGGGGGTTTCATGCACTAACACTCACCATGTTCGCAAGATCTCGAGTTTTTTTGCGAGATCTTGAGTTTGTTTTGCGATATCTTGAGTTTGTTTTGCAAGATCTTGAGTTTGTTTTGCGAGATCTTGAGTTTGTTTTGCGAGATCTTGAGTTTGTTTTGCGAGATCTCTAGTTTGTTTTGCAAGATCTTGAGTTTGTTTTGCGAGATCTTGAGTTTGTTTTGCGAGATCTTGAGTTTGTTTTGCAAGATCTTGAGTTTGTTTTGCGAGATCTTGAGTTTGTTTTGCGAGATCTTGAGTTTGTTTTGCGAGATCTCTAGTTTGTTTTGCAAGATCTTGAGTTTGTTTTGCGAGATCTTGAGTTTGTTTTGCGAGATCTTGAGTTTGTTTTGCGAGATCTTGAGTTTGTTTTGCGAGATCTTGAGTTTGTTTTGCGAGATCTCTAGTTTGTTTTGCAAGATCTTGAGTTTGTTTTGCGAGATCTTGAGTTTGTTTTGCAAGATCTTGAGTTTGTTTTGCAAGATCTTGAGTTTGTTTTGCGAGATCTTGATTTTTGTTTTGCGAGATCTTGACTTTATTTTGCGAGATCTTGACTTTATTTTGCGAGATCTCCACTTTGTTTTGCGAGATCTCCACTTTGTTTTGCGAGATCTCGAGTTTCATGCTTGTCTGATGGTTGAGTCTGAAATTAGGCTGTGTTCCTTCATGTTACCAGCAGGAGGCAATCGGCTCCTGCACATGCAGAGCCGTATGTAGTCTCTACATAATGCTCAGGTTATTTTCAAAATGACTCGCACTGCATGATCAACCAATAATCAACTCCATAATCACCCAAACCAGCATTAGGAAGTTAGATGACAAGTGTCTCAGTCACAGTTTAATAAACTTTACCAATGGCCATTTAATCGTTCTTATGACCACAGTTATTTGGATCTTTCTTGGTTTTTACAATCAACTTCCGGGTCAGTTTGTGGCGGTGCCAGAGAATGTAGAAGCCGACTGAATTTCCCTGTATTTAAGCCCCATCTCAAAATAAAGTGCTATCTGTCGATCCATGTCTATTTTGTCCTTAGCAAGGTAGACACTCTATCAATTCTACCTTTCAGCGACACAGAAACCAAAACCGAAACCTACATTTTGCGCGCAGGCAACTAGGCCACCAGGCCTAGAAGTCAGAGCCGTATGCGCCACCTGCTGGTAATATATGAAACTACAACCTAATTTCAGACTTGCAACCATCAGACATGCATGAAACTTTTGATTTGCGAGATCTCGAGTTTGTTTTGCGAGATCTTGACTTTTGATTTGTGAGATCTCGACTTTTGATTTGCGATATCTCGCAAAACAAACTCGAGATCTCGCAAAACAAACTCAAGATCTTGCAAACAAACTCGAGATCTCGCAAAACAAACTCAAGATCTTGCAAAACAAACTCGAGATCTCGCAAAACAAACTCAAGATCTCGCAATACAAACTCAAGATCTTGCAAAACAAACTCAAGATCTTGCAAAACAAACTCAAGATCTCGCAAAACAAACTCAAGATCTTGCAAAACAAACTAGAGATCTCGCAAAACAAACTCAAGATCTCGCAAAACAAACTCAAGATCTCGCAAAACAAACTCAAGATCTTGCAAAACAAACTCAAGATATCGCAAAACAAACTCAAGATCTCGCAAAAAAACTCGAGATCTTGCAAACATGGTGAGTGTTAGTGCATGAAACCCCCAAAATGTCTTTTTTTTTTTTTTTTACCTTCCTCCTTAAAAATATTATATCACCATGTCACCAGAGGGGCTCCGTA
>JAODXP020004042.1:0-36470 GCA_027497455.2 Sardinella longiceps
ATATTAAGGCTCTCTGACGATTTTGAAAAATTGACATTTAAAGAGCCAAAAGTGGCAGCCATCTTGAATTTGAAGGTCAAAATAGGTCAAATCAATAAATCTACATCATTTGTGAATTTCTTGACCCAAATAGTCTCAGAAACCATGTATTATGCAGCACTGTGGGCAAAACCATTAAAAAGTAAATTTCCAGCTTAGCTGGCAGCAGCCATTTTGGATATAGGGCTCTAAAAAAATTTCCCCACATTTTTGTGAGGGGCACCCCGGCTCATTTTTTTTATTTAACCTTTATAGATGACAAATCCAGTGAGAAACGAACCTTTCCTCTCCACGGTCACGGAACCTCTATAGATGACCCAACTATTAGGTTTTGCCTAATGTATGGCTAGACGGTGCATGACTGATGCATAGGCTCAGACTGAATCTCAGACTGAAGACTCCCGCTTGTTTGTTGATTGGCTGTCAAAAAGCAGTGACATTATAGGCCCGCCCACATACAGTAGAGCCTTGAGGTGGCAAGATTATAGCCAAAAGAAGAATGAAATTCCATGGACCCCCTCCCCTCTTGTTTCGATGCAGTTGTGGAAATGACATAAGTATGACTATGCCCCCAAAGCCTGTCCTTAAAACACATCCTGATCTGTGAGTGATTTAGGTGTGTTAGAGGCCTATTTGCACTTCTGTTTATTACTTTGGCCAGGTCACTATTGTCAAAAACAGTCCTTTACCCCTGATACATGGAGGCTGGCTTAAAGGAACATGCTACTATTTCAGCCATTTTCCACATCCCCAAGTGTTCAATTTCATTGATTTGAAACTTTCTCCAGTTTATCTAGAAGTTGCTGCAGTTTGGTAGCTGCCGGGAGCATAGATCAGACCACTGCTTAGACCACCAGGATAGAATCTCATTAGAATCTTGGTTACTAAAGTAAAATTGCAGTATTTTACCAATTCAAAATTCTCTTCTGACTCTTCTGTAGTTTCAAAGTCTGATGAAAAATGAACCATGTGAATGGGCCATAATGGGTGATAACATACAAAACTGCAACTTGGTGACCAGGTTGTCCACCCAGGTTATGGTCCTGGGACTAGATTTCATTTTTGTATAACAGCCTTTTACAGCAACCTATCAATTACCAATTTCTAAATAGGACATGGCACTATGTTGTCATGTGTATTAATAAAAAAAACTATGTTGTAATAACTATGTTGTGGTGTATTAATAAAGGAACGGGAGTGTGTCTATGTTCCCACAGCTCTATGTTCCCACAGCCCTATATTCTTAAATTTCTAAGTGTTTTTTTCTTTCTTTCTATCTTCAAAGTCAGGAACTATCGGCCCACATTTCTACCCTTGCCTGGTAGACCTCCTATGTAGGTTTAAGCAAGATTCGGCCTTTGGTATTATTTGCCCTCAATGGTGCCTTCCAGGTAGTGGGGTTAGGTTTAGGGTAAGGGTTAAGGTACTGTACTTTTATGCTGTGGTGCCTAGATTCATATTCACAATGAAAACGATCTCCATCCACTCTCGTTTTCAGAACGTTTTGCATCCACATTCCAGAATGTTTTTATACTCATCCACCTCAGCGATCGTTTTTGAAATTGACCTCAACAATCATTTTTTAAATTGTATTCAGTTTCAGAACCCTCAATTCTAATGTGATCAGAAGGGCTATCCATGGATAAATATTACCTGTGGGAACATGGTGGGAACATGCCCTTATCGGAACATATTGCTGTAGGAAAATAGGGTCTAAATTTTTAAAAAGATCTTTGTAATGTTAGAGCATGGGGCTGTGGGAACATAGGGCCCAATTATCCAAATATGTATTATCTACTAACAATAAATTAACTACTAACTAATGTAAATTAACAATTCAATAACTATTTATTGAGGACGGTTTTCTTTGCTTTCCCTGGGGGGCACTACAACTGCAATGAGATGTCTAATGGGTACAAGCTGAGGGCAAATCTGATTGCTATATGAATTTAAAGGGAAACCCAGTGTAAATCAATCCATAGACCTGTTGTTCAAACTCACCAAGTGCCATACAGGGCCGGTTCTAGGCATAGACAAACGAGGCGGTCGCCTAGGGCACCAAATATCAGGGGGGGCTCAGAATACATTTCTTACTTGTTTTCCTCAGTTTTTCTGTTATATTTTTAGAACAGAGGGGGGCAAAACTCAAATCTGGCCTAGGGCACCAAAAAGTCTAGAACCGGCCCTGGTGCCATAGGTACAGTAGGAAAAAGAATGAGAAAATTTGATACAACATAGGCCGAACAGTGAACCGGCAATTAACACTATAAGTGAATGGGGCATAACAACTTACTTTCAGTTTTTATGCCCCAATCTCAGTTTCATTTCATTATGCCATTAATGTTCTCGATCTCTTTCTTAAAGACAGCACTCAGGTACCTGGAACAACAGGGCTTCACACCAGATTTCTCCTTTAAAGGAGGTAGTCAGTCAGTTTCCAATTTACTGTACGTTCAGACGGCAAGCATTTCAGGCGACACGAGCGTCAGAAGTAATTGACTTTGTATGGAGACGGGCGATTTCTGTGACAAAAGCGGCAGGTGTGGTGGGCGACAAAACTTGGGTGACTTGGGCGATGAGAGAAACTTAAACTTTGGTTAACTGTGTGTAATGAGCTATGATGCAGTTCGGCGACTACCAATCAGAATATCGATTTCCCTGTGTGACTCATTCGAGCGTTCGAGTACTAATGTCACGGGCAACTTTGCTGTTGTCGTTGCTGTGCCAACTCTTGGCAATTTATCACTTGCGGTCTGAACGCACAGTTAGCCTAGGATACTAAGAAGGCATTAGCATGTCAATCAACATATTCTCCATGTTTATTTACCTACTAAACATGACATGACTCTAATACATACAATACTCTTTGTCCTTCAATGACTGACAAATTGCTTGATGTTTTTTTTTTTTTTTCTTTTCTTTTCAACAAAGCCATCTGTCCAGTGATGGCCACACTGGGGCGCTGTTGCTCCAATAACTTGAGTGATGGAGACAGTGGAGGTATCAGAAACAGCCTTCAGGGTTACCACATGCCAATGCTAAACCAGCTACCTGGAGTATAACAAAAAATAATGCTCTGAGTACAATATATCAGACAGACCAGGCCAATCTAATTCACCTTGGCTAAATGAGTAAATATTCTAGTTTGAGAAGGCTCCACTGGCCAGATTAAATAGCCCAACGGGCCACATGTGGCCCCCAGGACTTAGTTTGCCCACCACTGGTATATTGATTCTGTTTTTTTCTTTCATGTCACAGTGTCACGTCGTAAGCCTTTTTCAAGGTCATACTATGGACTTTGCTTTGAAGTACCCTAATAAAAAGCCGAGGCTATATTGTATCAAATTTTCTGATTCTTTTTTTTTGTTTGTTTGTTTGTTTGTTACCTCCACCAAGGAGGTTATGTTTTCACCGCCATGTGTGTCTACTTGTCTGTCTGTGTACAATATAACTCGAAAAGTCCTGCACGGATTTGGATGAAATTTTTTGGACAATGTGTTGGAACAAGTAAGAACTGATTCAATTTTGGTGGTGATCAGTGATCCAGAACGCCATCTGGAATTTCTATTGTGTCTGTGTGTATATGGTCTTGGCAGAAGTCTGCGCTCTCTGAGTGCTTTTCTAGTTTTTGTTTTTGCAGGGTATCTGTTCTTTTACTGTGTGAGACTTTCGGTTACTTTATACAAAAACCAAATAACACTTGACACAACATTGTGAAGTGTCATTGTCATGTTCATGATTGTGTATAGTCATGTGTATGGCAGGCTTATGTGTGTGTGTGTGTGTGTGTGTGTGTGTGTGTGTGTGTGTGTGTGTGTGTGTGTGTGTGTGTGTGTCTGATGTTGAAACCTCAAGTAGTGTGTTACTGGATAGGACCAGGTCGTTATTGTATTGCCAAGCACTGTTTCAATGTCAATGCTTATAAATTCTATCAAGGACTGAGTCCTTTGTGGATTTTTCAAGGCTGTACTACTGATGGAACCTTCTACCAAGGAACCATTCTCAAATTTAAGAAACACTTCAAATGAAGCACTTTGCACTATATTTCAGTCATAGATGCTCACAAAGTTCAGTCATATGTCCTTCGGAAAAAAATGAATGAATCAAATGCATGTCAAGTCATTTATTTATAGCACATTTAAAAACAACAGAAGTTGAGTCAAAGTGCTAAACAAGAATAATTTAGCTTGGAAGTCATAACAGTAAGACTACATCTAGACAAACCATAAATCTACTGAAGACACCAGTAGCAACAACAACAAAAATGGATAAAATAAAATAATACACAACAAGACAAAACATCAGCCTGCATTAAAAGCAAATGAGAAAATAATCAATAAAATCAATAAAACAGCAGGCAGTATTAATTATAAATTTCATTATTGTAATAGAATATATCAACTACAGTCAACCACAAAATGAATGGTACTGATGAGTGTCTTACTCCAATATCAGTAGTTGGCTTGACCTGCAGCCAAAAGAAAAGATTACAACTATATTATATTATATTATATTATATTATATTATGTTATGTTATGTTATGTTATTACTGTAATATTATGAATAATATTTGTTACTACTATTACTACTGCTACTATTATAGATAGCCTAATTTATATCTATATATTGACAACATACTCAGCAGAATTATCAGCAGAAATAACAGCAGTATTGTAGTAACCTTGGCAGTACTGTGCCATTTCACAGTGCTGTAATAACTTACCACTGGGAATTTAGTGGAAAATCCTTGACCTGCAAATGATGGGATAGATTTTTTAGCTATATTTCTCACTAAAAGAAATATATACATAAATTAGATTATTTGGGACAAACAAGGTGTATGGATTGTGGTGTGTGTGTGTGTGTGTTGGGGCAGCAACACATGTTAAGGAAAAATTCTGACATTCCAAAACAGGGCAGAGAAACTCAATTTCAATTAAATTTTCTTATTCAGACGATTTTATGCACAGCGGCTTACATTTCCCAACTGACGATTTGTTCAAGGCCAGTCTCCCCTAGACCAATTTAAATTTAAGTACCTTGCAAAAGGTCACAACGGTGGCAGCAAGGATTCAAACCCACCAAGAAAAGCTGTTGCCAGAGAGGGTTGAAGCGGAGCATTTATGCAGAAGGGAAGTATTCTAGTTTGCTGCCATTGAAATGTATTATGATGCTTTATCTTGCTCAGTAGCCTATTCTATATGATCTTTGCTGTAGCTCTCCAGGAATACTTCTGGAGTTGATTTCTCTTGCGCTTTACTTTGCATTTCCTCAGTAACCATGCACACAATCACATGTGATATTACAGGAAAGGCCAGACAACAGCTAATTTGCATGATTAATTCAAATGATGTCTGAATAACACAAGGCAATTCTAGTTCTGAAATGTCCTTTGGATCAATAACATAACTATCAATCTGTCGATAAAGATTATTCTCAGTTTGATGGTTATATACTGGAGGTTGTCATGCAATAGCATATTTGCAATTTTACTGAATCCTGCAAAGAGTCCAGTCTGATTAAATCTAATCACTGGCGTCATACAGGGCCGTTTCAAGGTACATAGGGCCCCCAAGCAAACAGAACATGGGGGCCCATCACCCCTCATAAACACCCACATGACCAACATTGTTATAATCTTCAAGCATCTTCAAATAATTAGGCCTATTTGTGTTGAATATTTGTCTAACTCCAGTCTTTTTTTAATTGAAAAACACCAACAACTAAAATGATTAAACAATCAATCTTGGGGACACCTATCAGTCTGGGGCCCCAGGCAATTGCCTGGTTTGCCTGTCCTGTTGCGACGGCATTGTCGTTATAGCTTATAGTAATGTGATGCAATGAACAATGTTAGGTACATTTAGATCCAATCAACTTATATTTTTCATGTTTGTTTTTGCCATGGACAGTCTCTGTGTCCGGAATGAAGAAGATTAATTGGTTGCTATGAAGACTCATGGCTTGAACTTAATTGAATTGAATTGAGCCTCCTGTCCTGAGTATACAAAGCGCAGCATCTACTGTATGTTGGAAGTCAGGAAGGCTCACCGTTACTGTTGGGACAGATGGGGCAACATTCTCCATCGGGGATCTCCGGGTCTGGGCAGTCATTAGTGTCCTTACAGATCAAATCCTGACATGAGACAAGTCCTCCAAAACAATAACACCTAATGCAAGGCACTGGTTCCCAGACATCCCTGTCGTTGTACACCTGACCTTTCAACTCACAAGTGGCTGAGGACAGCAGTTCACACAAAAAGGAAAAAAAGTGTCACTATGATGCATACAAATTCCATTAGATTAATACAGATTTTTTGTTATTATTATTACCTCCGGCAAGGAAGTTTGTTTTCGCCAGAATTTGTTTGTCTGTTTGTTAGCAACTTTACTGCAAAAAATGGATTTGCATTTTTACCAGAGGTGTGTCTTTGCTCAAGGAAGAACCCAATTAAATATTGGTGGTGATCCGTATCGGGACACAGGAAACTTTTAAAGAATTCCTGAGCTGAGAGCTGTCACATTTATCTTTAAACATTAGAACTATAGGGGATTCAGTGGCCATATTGCCTTGGAGGAGTCTGCAATCTCCGGGTGCATGAGTAGTTCCTTAATTGGTTGATTTGAAGTATGACTCATGGCTTGAGCCTAATTGAATTGAATAGAACTTCCTGAGTATAAAAAGCAGCATCTGTGCTGGAAGGCAGTGCTTACCGTTGAAACAGAAGCCACAACATTCTCCATCAGGTATCTCTGGGTCTGGACAGTCAAGGTTGTTGCAGAATGTATAGTTGCATAGGACAGTTCCTCCATCACACATACAGCTAAAACAAGGCATTAGTTTCCAGACATCTTTGTCGTTGTATACCTGACCATTAAACTCACAAGTGGCTGTGGACAGCAATTCCCACAAAAAAAGAAAAAGAAAAGTGTCACTATGATGCATAAAAATAGCCTATTTAAACAGCCTATTAAATCAATACAGATTTCTCTTATTTTGTATACCTTTATTGGGTTCTTCCTGAATTGGTTTATCAAGTAACTTTGAATAAAAATGCGTTGGTGGCAAGAACAATGCAGTATACTGCAATTTTGGGCTCCAACAACCAAAAATTCTCTGAATCAGAAGCATTTTTGCATTATAATCATTGTATTTCATTGTAAACAATCCGAAAACAATTGGCTTGATGTCAAATAAACCAAAATTGTACTTTAATTTATTAATTGGTATGACTCATGGCTTGAACTTAATTGAATTGATAATCATAGAACCTCCATAGTTCTACTAGAACCCCAAGTACCCTTTTACTAAGAGCGCAGCATGCTACGTAGCATGTTGGAAGTCAGGAAGGCTCACCGTTACTGTTGGGACAGATGGCGCAACATTCTCCATCAGGGATCTCAGGGTCTGGGCAGTCATAGGTGTCGTTACAGATCAAATCGTCACAATAGACAATTCCTCTGTCACACACACAGATCATACAAGGCACTGGTTCCCAAACATGTTTGTTGTTGTACACCTGACCTTTCAACTCACAAGAATCTGTGGACAGCACTTCACACAAAAAGAAAAAGAAAGGTGTATGATGCATGCAAATAGCCTCATTAGATCAATACAGATTTCTCTAATTTTCCAGGCAGTGAGTAAGCCTGCACTTGCTGTTTATTTGACAACTGAGTTGTGGATTAAATTTATGGATTGAATAAATATAAGTTATAGATATAAGGCTAAAGTCAGTAACAAACAAGGTTTTAAAAGCGGTTCATCCTTTCAGACGTTCATTAGAATGGGGCTGTTGCGTGCCTGTTACAAAATCTGTGATGTGCACAACCTCACAAAATTCCCCCCCCCCCCAAAAAAAAAAAAACGTTGGACACCGGGGGGTCCATGTAATTTTGACGTCACACAACAGTGTGCGCCACTGGATCGGGGCTTGAGCCTAAGACGGACCTAATGACTGTAATGTATACACACATGATACACAACAACGATTCATTGTTCAAATATATCCAAGCTATCAAATATCAGTAAAAACGAATCTTTATCATGATGTCAGTTTGCTATCTGACTGAATAATACCTTCAAACACCATTCCACTTGTGTGACCAATAGCGATCTATTTGCAATGCCATTGCTACATCTAGTGGAGAATTATATAATGTCTGTATATGTGAATACACAAGGGGTATCTCCTCACATAGCTGCAACATTCAGTAATCAGTATACAGGCTTACCACGCAGACAATAATGCAGAAAAGACACACCACCAATTCAACTCAATATGACATTCACAGTAACTCAAATTCAATGAATACTCACAAAAGACTTGTGCTCGTACGAAAATCACTGCTGCTGAGATGAGCAAAATTATATAATGCATGTGCATACACGAGGGGTATCTCACATACTGTAGCTGCAACATTCAGTAATCAGTATACGGGCATACCACGCAGACAATAATGCAGAAAAGACACACCACCAACTCAACTCCTGTTCAAGTCCTTCATCACCCAAACATTCTTCAAGATGACATTCACAGTAACTCAGTTGTAATCAATACTCACAAAAGTCTTCTGCTCGTATGAAAATCACTGCTGCTGAGATGAGCAGTCCTACACGCACAAAGCTGAGCATGTTGGCCTCTCAGACATGCAGAATGTCTCTAAAGAGGTAGAGAGGGATTTGGGGGATAGGAAGATAGGGTGTGGAGGCAGGCAGGTATCCTACAGGACTCCTCTTGCACCGGGGTATCTGTGTCTATTCAGATTGTTGCCTCCACCTACGGTTGACGTGCCCTGCCCAACTTATACCCAAGCAGATAGGTCCCAGCCTTTTGTATGGCTGAGTTTTTTTGTTGTTTTTTTTTGGAGTGCTAAGCAGATACATCCTAAGGTCCTCTCTCCTCTGAGTAGGAGAAAAACTGGGCTGCACCTGTCAGATCTGGACCAGACTAGACCCATATATGTGTGTGTGTGTGTGTGTGTGTGTGTGTGTGTGTGTGTGTGTGTGTGTGTGTGTGTGTGTGTGTGTGTGTGTGTGTTCAATTGTTCAATTCACATTGAAATGTGATTTCACATTCTATGTTCAATTTCATATTGAAAATGGCTAAGCTATCAAGTCAAACTAGACAAGAATTATGGCCTAGCTCCTGAATGTCCAACAACAGCAGAGGGTTGATGTTGGGGAGGTTTGTGGGGGTAGGGGATAGGTGTGAATTGCCCCATTTGAGAAGAACAACTATTTAGTCTATTTTGTCAACTATTTAGCAACCGGGTCTAACCAGGCCAAAATAAGGGTCCAACATATCCTAGCATTGATTCTTACTGGAGTGTGTGTGTGTGTGTGTGTGTGTGTGTGTGTGTGTGTGTGTGTGTGTGTGTGTGTTTTAAACATGTTATGTCAGGGCTCTGATGGCGTGGGGGCCCTAAGCAGCTGCATAGTTCAAGTATACCCTGGGCCGTTTCAAGGTACTTAGGGGGCCCTAAGCAAACAGGGCATGGGGGCCCTTCACCTCCCATAAATATCTACGTAAACCACATTGATAAGCAACTTTCATTATAATTATTTGTGTTGAACTTACAATTGTCTAACTGCCTGTACAGTTGTGACGGCCCTGAGTATACCTTGGGCCCTGGAAGGGCTTGGCGACGTAGTTCTGAGATCTCAAGGGCACCACAAGACTATAAGCTGGCCATTCAGAGTTTTTTATAGAGCTCATTTTACTCTTTAAGCCATCTGTCTGAACCAAGACAGAGTGTTCTCTTTCTGTTATTTGTTTACAATGCAAATGCAAAACTTTGCATATACGGATACTTTCTTTTGTCAGTTCCTACTTACCTCAAGCAGTCCATTGTTGTTCCTTTGTGAAAACAAAAGTCTATTATGTTTAAAGGACTACCGCACAGTGGCCCTGACGTCTACAGTGATGAAGTGATTAGAGAGACTTGTGAAATACATTATCTGCTCATCCCTCCCCACCCTTTGAACCCCTTCAATTTGCCTATAGAGCAAACAGATCCACAGAGGATGCATGTCAAACCTCCTGCACACCACCTTAAAGTGTCAGGCCACCATTTGTGGAAGTAAGTCCATTTTGCACCTCTCCTCGAGTTAAGCAATTGAGTTGTACCTTATTTCTGTTCATCAAGCCGTTCTCCGAGCCTAGCGATATGACTTGCAGCGTCAGGCTCAGAGAACGGCTTGATGAACAGAAAAAAGGTAAAACTCAATTTCTTAACTCGAGGGGAGGTGCAAAATGAACTTATTTCCACAAATGGTGGCCTGACACTTTAAATTAATACTTCACCTTTTATGAAAATTGATTATTCACCCCCTTACCTGGAGTTACATGTGTGGGAAGCAACATTTTGGTCTCAGTTCATGCATTTTCCTAGTCTGGCAACCCCAATTTTACATTTTTCTTAGTAGTTCAAGTTCAAGACTTTTATTGTCATTGCCAGTTGCCTGAACAACGAAATTTAGCCAGCTTGGCCACAGGTGCAAATAAAAGCATATAAGAAATAATTATAAAAAGCATAAATAATAAATAAGACAGTGTTCATTCACACACGCTCACACACACTCACACACAGGGCCGGTTCTAGCCTTTTTGGTGCCCTAGGCCAGATTTGAGTTTTGCCCCCCCTTTTCTAGAAATATAAAAGAAAAACTGAAGAAAAAGGGTAAGAAATGTATTGTGATGCCCCCCTGATATTTGATGCCCTAGGCGACCGCCTCGTTTGTCTATGCCTAGAACCGGCCCTGCTCACACATAGCAGCTGTTTAAAGTGCATTTAAAGTTCTGATTGCCCAAGCTGTTTTTGAATCTGTTGGTTTTGCATCTAAATGAACTGAACCTTTTGTCTGAGGGTAGCATGGTAAACAGGTGATGGTTGGGGTGGTGATTGTCTTTTATGATCGCCTTGGCTCTAGTGAGGCACCTAGAGTTGGCGATTTCATCCAGGGAGGGGAGGGGACTGCCAGTCACCTTCTCTGCAGTTCTGATGACCCTCTGCATCCTCTTTCTCTCGGCCACTGTGCAGCCAGCATACCACACTGGGATGGCATGCACCAGCACGCTCTCGATTGTGGCACAGTAGAAAGAGATCAGCAAGTTGGTTTGTAGCCTATTCCATGCCAGGATCCTCAGAAAGTGGAGGCGCTGCTGGGCTCTCTTTACAAGGGCAGTTGTATTGGCCGCCCAGGACACGTCCCCAGAGATGTGGGTCCCTAAGAATTTAAAAGTCGGCACTCTCTCCACTGTGTCGCCTTTTATGCAGAGGGGAGGGGGGTCATTTTTCCTCTTTCGGAAGTCCATGACCACCTCCTTGGTCTTTCTGGTGTTGAGAGTTGTCACACCACTCTGTCAGTCTCTGAACCTCATCTCTGTAGGCGGACTCATCATCGCCTGTGATGAGTCCTACCAGTGTGGTGTCATCAGCAAATTTTATGATGGTGTTACAGGTGTGTGTGGGAATGCAGTCATGAGTGTATATGGTGTACAGGAGAGGACTCAACACGCAGCCTTGTGGAGAGCCAGTGCTGAGTGTCGGTGGATGAACTCCTGCCACCAATCCGAACCACCTGTGGGCGGGCAGCAAGAAAGTCCTTGACCCAGGCACATGTGGTGAGGGGAAGATGGTGTTAAATGCCGAGCTGAAGTCAATGAAGAGCATCCTTACTGAAGTCCAAGGATTTTCCAGATGGTGCAGGGCAGTGTGGAGTGCAGTAGAAATGGCATCCTCAGTAGACCTGTTTGCCTTGTAGGCAAACTGGTGGGGGTCAAAGCGGGGGGTGGGGGGGGGGGGTCTAACAGCTTGACACTGAATGTAAGGAGATGGTAGTTGGAGGCTATAGGAGGCTGCAGAGCTGTAACTACACCCCATTAAAGATCAGTGGGCAACGTGTAGAAAGAGTCACAAGTTTTAAATACCTTGTTGACAACATTACTGAACACTTAACATGGACTGTTAACACCCAACATGTTCTGACGAAGTCCAGACAACGAGGAAAAGCTGAGGAAATTGAAAATCTCTATATCAATCATGTAGGCCAGCGTTTCTAAAACTGTGGGGCGGGCCACATATGACAGGTGGGGTGTAAGACATCATTTTGCGATCAACCGACGACCACACCCAGCCCCCAGAATTCACACCTATTCGTCTCCGTCAGATTACTTGCAGAGCATTAGTTACACAGATATGCACATATGATGTGAAATAGAGCTTTCCAATGATATTATTCGGCAGTTGCTGTGATGAGTGGTCTGAGAGAAATTTGGTGGTGCCTGAGTAGCCTAATCCAGTCTTGAGATCATATATATGTCTGCACCACAAAATCATTTAATTTCTATATCAAAAGTTTGGTGGTTTCCCAATTCAGATTGTTTTCATATAACTAGGACACGTGCAGAAATTATTTCAGTGCATTATTATAGTTCTCATGCTTCATGATGAAAGACAAAACAAACCTGTCCGATTACTCGCAAATTATAATTGATGAAATAATAAAATATAATTATAGTTGTTAAAAATGTTACAATACAAGATTAAAATGTTACAATTCAATTTAGCTTGAATTCATCTTCTCTGTATGTGTATATTTTATATCTCTGTGCTCTTGGGGGGGCCCTGATGGCATGGGGGCTCTAAGCGGCTGTTTAGTTTGAGTGTACCTTGGGCTGGCTCTGCCATGGAAGGAGTGGGCAACATAGTAATTGTGTGAAGATCTGAAAAGCACCATAAGGATACAAGGTGACCACTCAGATTTTTTCCATAAAAAGTTGACTTTTCAAGCCATCTGTCTGAATCTAGGTCGAGTGTTCTCTTTCTGTTATTTGTTTACAATGCGACTGAGCCACTTTTTAAATAAGAAACTCTTACAGAGAAAATCTGATGTTTGATGATCTAATGTCTGAACTTTTTTCTGACAGAAACTCTCTCAATGTGATACCACTTTTAGAGTTTAGAACGCATTTGTCCCCCTGACCACCATTCAGACAGTTGGAGGTTTGTTGTGGGCAATGCTGAACCCCTGTGGACATTTGTTACTTTGATGTGTGTTTGATGTGTGTTTGGGAGATAATGGATCTCTTGTCAAATGTTTTTGGCTATTTGCCTCCCTCTAGTGCATAAGTGAAAAGAAACTGTTCTCGGGAATTTTGAGGGTCTCTTACCAGTGGACAACTCACACTGGGCAAAGCAAAAGTAAGTAAATTGTACTATAGTTACTAAAACTATTTTTAAATGAATTTAATGGATAAATGATTTTGCTAGTCAGTTGACTGCCTTAGCTAAAAAGGCTTGTCAATGAAATTAGGCCTACATCAAAGGTAAAAGATGTTACATTTCCATAAATTAGCATATTCACTTGTTAGTACAAAGCACATACTGTAGCTAAGTTTAAGGAGACAAATGTCAAACATACTGCCTTTAAACAATGCTTTTATTGAGGTACAAAATTAGTATCTGTAACAGTCATTTTTGTTGCATTATGCAGATGGAATAAATAATTACCAGCTGAAAGTAACCATATTCATATCATAAAATAAATTCACTCATTCAATAAATAAATCAGAAATAAATTACATTAATAAATAAATAAATAAACAAACAAATAAATAAATAGACAAATTGAACATTGTCATAAAACATTTCAAAGACCCTCATCAATTTGATGAATAATTCATTTCAACATTGGATAAATGTTTAACCTTGTGAAATTTGAGTGCTTAGGAAATAAGAAAACAAATTGTTTCTTTTGCTTTTCAATAAATAAACATGTAGTGTAAATAAAATGAAAGTACATAAATAAACAATTGAACAATAGCCTAGGTAACATTATGCTGTTAGAAATAACATCTTTCACATAATTACTCTAAGAAAATAAATAATTAAACACGTCATAACCCTTGACTACAATATATAGGCTAATAAAAAACTTAGTGCACGTTATACGTCTTGGTGTGTTTTACATTTTTAAAAAGAAGTAACATTATTATGGATATTAACCCCCTAGAGATAATATATTTACAATTTGAAAATAGTGAACAATAAATAAATACATAATAAACAAATAAATATTTTGAGCACTAGTATATAACCTGAAATAATTCTCACATCTTACATAAAGTAAACTTTAGAATTGATTAAGATTCTTTTGATTACTTTAAAAGCTCTGAATGGCCTGTCTCCCAAGTATAGGCCTATAGCTGACTTACTGGTACCTTATACACCTGCACGCACTTTAAGATCTTCTGATTTTGTTTTTTTGGAAAATTCCCAAAAACTTGTAACTAAGGGTGATAAGGCCTTCAGTGTCAGGGCACCTAGGCTATGGAACGATCTGCCTGATGACATCAGACTAGCCAAGTCTCTGTCATCTTTTAAGTCCCTCCTGAAAACGCACCTTTATAGGAAAGCCTTTCCTGATTAGGCTATATTTTGTCTAAGTTTTTTGTGTGTGTGTTAAGTTTTATTTTAGTGTTAAGTTTGTAGTGTTAAGTTCTTTCTTTTTTGTAGTTTTTGTTAGCTTTTGTAGTATTTTTATTTAGTGTTAAGTTCTTTCTAAGTTTTAGGCTATTTTCCTTTTTTTTTTTTTTTTTTTTTTTTTTTAAATTTAGTGATAAGTTCATTTTTTTAGATTTAAGTGATAGGATATACTTTTTTTTGATAGGCTAAGTTTTCAATTGTTTGCTTTTGATTTCAATAAATAAACATGTAAATAAAATCAAATTAGCCTATACAAGGCCTACTGTAAATAAATTGAAGGCTATTGTTAGAGATAACATCTTTCACAGTCTGATAAAAATAAATAGGCTAATTTAACTCTTCATATCCTTAGAGCACCTCACATATAAAAACTGTAGCTGTGGCAGGTGTGTGTATCATCTCTGGTGGCGGGCCTTTACAGGCGTGTGCTGGCCAGAAGGTCGATCTTCGTCAGATGGCGATGCACCTCCTTCCTGATCAGCTCCCATGCCTGAGCCTTGTCCTCCTGAAATCACAAGTCACACCATTCATAAATCAATAACACACTCAGTACTGTGTGTGTGTGTGTGTGTGTGTGTGTGTGTGTGTGTGTGTGTGTGTGTGTGAGTGAGACAGAGAGAGAGAGTGTGTGTGTCAATGTGCCTTTTCTGTACCATCGTCAGACCAAACTGATCTCGCGAGCTTCAGGTCTTCACTCACAGCTCAGTCTGGCTACTCTCCATTGACGAGAATTTGGAGCAGGTTGCCAAACAAACGAACCAATGAGCATTGGCTTTGAGGCGGGTTGAGCTGTGGCGCAACGAGAAGTGGGTCTAAAGAACATGTACGTATGTTTGTACGTCATATGCTTCGTTGGTCTGATTGGTTGTTTTGGCCTGATAGACATTTGCCTTATCCAATCAGCCAAAACTAAACTAACGAAAACGAAACTAACAAACCAAAACTACTTCAACGGACGGTTCCCAGATGGAATTGCGGGAGCAAGTCCATCTGGCGGAGCCATGTTACCTTTTCTGATGTCCTTGACTGAAATGTGTGTGCATGTGTATCTGTGTCTTTGTGTGTGCTTTAGTGTCTGTGAATGTGTATGTGTGTGTGACTATGTACAGTATTATAGTAGAAAACCAAATCTCACCAGTTTCCCCAGGGTTTCTTTTCTCAACTTCTTGAAATAGAGGTGCAGTTTCTTATTCATTTTAGTGTTAGAAACCTGAATGGAGAAAGCAGTTTATGATATTAGTATTACATTTATTAATTGAACAAATCAATCTCACTCACTCACTTCCCATTCCCATATAGGCTACTTGTGTACTGTAGTAGGCTATCTTTGGTTCCCACCATTACATTTACATTACACAGCCCTATATATTCATAAATGTTAAGTTGAATGTTGTAGAAGTACTATTTAAAAACAAATCTTACAAAATATTTGAATCATTTTAGTCTAAATTCACTCATGTCAAAACTATAATGAAATTGCCTGTAAATTCCTTAGCATCTCTTTGATTGGATTGTCATTGTTCAGCATACTGAGGTTACTCACACATGACTCAGTTTCCTCCAGCTGTGTGTTCAGGGTGCTCATGAATTCCTCCAACTTCTTCTTGTCCCAAGCCACTGCCTTCAGGTCCTCATCCATGAGCAGAGACACCTCATCCAGCACCTGGGCAATGAACCGGGTGATCCGCTCAGGCTGTAAAGATGACGGGGGAGTCAAAAAAAGGCAAAAAGTCAGCGGCCTAAGAGAATTACTTTCACTTGTCACAAATAAAAAGCAACAAAAAAGTTTGTTGTTGCTTTGATTTAGGCCTACCTCCTGTGACCTTCTGGCAAGTCTGTACTGCTCCTCAGGAAAATGGACGCCAACTCTGTTCTCAGTAATCTCCTCACCCTGCACAGATTGCAAAATGAAAATTAGAATAAAAATATGCAAATTAATATGTAGGCTAAACTTTCTCATATGTTTAATTTATTGCCAAATATTTGCCTCAAGAATGAACGTCTATGGCTAGGCCTATATTGATTTATATATGAAGACAATTATATTTTAATAGCCACATATTAAAAATTATAATAATCACAAAAATATATTGAATAACATCAAAAGTGAGCTTCAAAAATAGTGTTATCTTACCATCTTTTCCAGCAAGGTCAAATATTTTCTGCTATACTGTCCAAATTTATGATGCATCCATGGACATCCCTGGATCAGCTGCACAAGCAACAAAATAAAACACACACTGATGAAGGCCTTCATTCTGATAATCTTTACCAAGCTTCTCCAAAAATATGAACACAACTAGGCCTATGCAATGCAGTGACAAACTATTTAACAATTTCTCAGGTTGTTTTCTACTGAACTGTTCAGCCATGGCCTACGTTTCAGAATTTATACTAGAATACCGATTTGAAAAGCGAATTTGAAATACTTACCTGGTGAAAGCGAATTTTAAAAAAAGTCCAGTTGTTGTTGCACCTGTAGACGGTAGGGTATACGGACAGGTGAGAGAGCCGCCGCTCCCTACGGGCTTCCCCCGTGCAACGTCACGCAGCCATGTCAAACAACAGCAACGTCAACGTCATCACCACTCCGACAGAAATCAGGGTAGCCTACTTGAAAAAATGTGAAAAGCAAGTGATGTTCTGCGCAACCGTTTACATCTTCAGTAGCGCAACACATAACCACATTCTGTGTTGATGGATGATTTGCAGTTATTGTGAGCATGACTGATTTGAGTAGGCTAACCATGAAAAAGGTAGGCTAGCATAACTCGTTGGAAAAGCAGTAGCCAAGCCAAGCCTATTCCCTAACGAACAGCAATACAGTAGGCGTAGGCTATGATGTACAGTAGCGCTACAGACTTCCTGAAACCCTAGAAAGCGAAAATGAAAGCCTCCGTAAACGGGCTCTGCTATGGTTTAGTAAGTATGATGGCTCACAGTAAACAAATAGCCTATTTGCCATTTGTCTGTTGACAAAAAAAAAATCTAATTTCAATAGATTGTTCCATTTGTTTGTTGGCCTTGTTGATTTTTAATAGCCCAACTGCATTTGAAAGTTTATTTTTTCTATATTCTTTCAGTTTTTCACTGTAGCCTAATTGCAAAAAGTAGGCTAGGTAGGCTAGAGACCTATAGGCCATCACAATGTAGGGTGGGTGACCGTAATGATTTCCAGGGACAATTTTGGTCATCTGTCCCCCGCAAATAGCCTATGGCTACATTTTTCACCCAATTTATGAAGCTAAATGATTTATTTTAATGATAACCTTTTGACTGTAGGACTGTCGAACTCCCAACTGTTTCCAACTCAAGGGACATTTGGGAGATGGTCACCTTTCATAGGGATAGGCCTTAGCCTTACAGTGAAGCTTATGATTTGGTGCTGTTATTGAATAGCCTGGCGAATGCCAAACTAAAATCACAAGTGCAGAGTGGAATGAAATAAGCCCGCAAAGGAGCATGGGAACTCCCAGGCTAGTTATTGAAGGCAATACGCAGCACCAGAGCCATCTTTCTATGGCTCTGGGCAGCACCATCGTCCTGTTCCAAAGTTGGCTAATAGGTTCAAAACTCTGTTCTAAAGGCACAATAGGATATACTATAGGCCTAATATAATATAATATAATATAATATAATATAATATAATATAATATAATGTAATAGCCTATAGCCTAATATAATAGGCTATTGGCTGTTCTAAAAAAAAAAAAAAACATCCTATAGCCTAATAGCCAAATCTTTATCGTTATCAGTTCAGTTCAGGTTTATTTGTCACATAGCCTAATCATGGCAGTGCACAATTTGTAGTGAAATGTGGGAATGAAAAGACAGACAAAGGCTAAAAGGAGAGAGGAGTAAAAAAAAAAAAAAAAAAGAGAGAGAGAGAGAGAGAGAGAGAGAGAGAGATTGTCCAAGATACAAATAATAAATAAAAGTTAAAAAGAACAATTAGGTTAAACCAAGTAGGCCTAAAGAAGTCCATGTTGTCCTCAGGATCTTCCTACAGAAAGGGATCCACAGACTTGGAGGGATCACTACAACTTAACCAATGGCCTTTTGGCAAATGAGCAAACGTTTCAAACTTTAATACTTCCCTGCTTGGAGGTTTGTTGTGGTGGGCAATGCTGAACCCCTGTGGACATTTGTTACTTTGATGTGTGTTTGGTGTGTTTGGGAGATAATGGATCTCTTGCCAAATGTTTTTGGCTATTTGCTGCCCTCTAGTGCATAAGTGAAAAGAAACTGTTCTTAGGAATTTTGAGGGTCCATTACCAGTGGACAACTCACACTGGGCAAAGCAAAAATCAGTAAGTAAATTGTACTATAGTCACTAAAACTATTTTTAAATGAATTTAATGGTAGTCAGTTGACTGCCTTAGCTAAAAAGGCTTGTCAATGAAATTAGGCCTACATCAAAGGTAAAAGATGTTACATTTCCAAAAATTAGCATATTCACTTGTTAGTACAAAGCACATACTGTAGCTAAGTAAAAGGAGACAAATGTCAAACATACTGCCTTTAAACAATGCTTTTATTGAGGTACAAAATTAGTATCTGTAACAGTCATTTTTGTTGCATTATGCAGATGGAATAAATAATTACCAGCTGAAAGTAACCATATTCATATCATAAAATAAATTCACTCATTCAATAAATAAATCAGAAATAAATTAATAAATAAATAAATAGACATATTGAACATTGTCATAAAACATTTCAAAGACCCTCATCAATTTGATGAATAATTCATTTCGACATTGGATAAATGTTTAACCTTGTGAAATTTGAGTGCTTAGGAAAATAAGAAAACAAATTGTTTCTTTTGCTTTTCAATAAATAAACATGTAGTGTAAATAAAATGAAAGTACATAAATAAACAATTGAACAATAGCCTAGGTAACATTATGCTGTTAGAAATAACATCTTTCACATAATTACTCTAAGAAAATAAATAATTAAACACGTCATAACCCTTGACTACAATATACAGTATAGGCTAATAAAAAACTTAGTGCACGTTATGCGTCTTGGTGTGTTTTACATTTTTAAAAAGAAGTAACATTATAATGGATATTAACCCCCTGAGATAATATATTTACAATTTGAAAATAGTGAACAATAAATAAATACATAATAAACAAATAAATATTTTGAGCACTAGCGTATAACCTGAAATAATTCTCACATTATTTAAAAACTTCATAACCCGTGACCAGCTCACATTCAAATTGTTCAGAATTCAGCTGCCAGGCTTCTTACCAAAAACTAAGAGCCGTGACCACATCACTCCTGTGTTAGCCTCATTGCACTGGCTCCCAGTAAACTTTAGAATTGATTAAGATTCTTTTGATTACTTTAAAAGCTCTGAATGGCCTGTCTCCCAAGTATAGGCCTATAGCTGACTTGCTGGTACCTTATACACCTGCACGCACTTTAAGATCTTCTGATTTCGTTTTTTTGGAAAATTCCCAAAAACTTGTAACTAAGGGTGATAAGGCCTTCAGTGTCAGGGCACCTAGGCTATGGAACGATCTGCCTGATGACATCAGACTAGCCAAGTCTCTGTCATCTTTTAAGTCCCTCCTGAAAACGCACCTTTATAGGAAAGCCTTTCCTGATTAGGCTATATTTTGTATAAGTTTTTTTTTTGTGTGTGTGTGTTTTTTGTTTAGTGTTAAGTTTGTAGTGTTAAGTTCTTTCTTTTTTGTAGTTTTCGTTAGCTTTTGTAGTATTTTTATTTAGTGTTAAGTTCTTTCTAAGTTTTAGGCTACTTTCCTTTTTTGTAGCTTTTTTTTTTAGCTTTTGTAGTTTTATTTTAGTATTAGCCTGAGTCCTATTTTAGTGCTAAGTTTATTTTCCCCTTTTATAGTTTGTTTTAAGTGATTTTTTTTTTTTTTTTTTTTTTTTTTTTAATTTAGTGCTAAGTTCATTTTTTTTAGATTTAAGCGATAGGATATACTTTGTTTTTTGATAGGCTAAGTTTTCAATTGTTTGCTTTTGATTTCAATAAATAAACATGTAAATAAAATCAAATTAGCCTATACAAGGCCTACTGTAAATAAATTGAAGGCTATTGTTAGAGATAACATCTTTCACAGTCTGATAAAAATAAATAGGCTAATTTAACTCTTCATATCCTTAGAGCACCTCACATATAAAAACTGTAGCTGTGGCAGGTGTGTGTATTATCTCTGGTGGCGGGCCTTTACAGGCGTGTGCTGGCCAGAAGGTCGATCTTCGTCAGATGGCGATGGACCTCCTTCCTGATCAGCTCCCATGCCTGAGCCTTGTCCTCCTGAAATCACAAGTCACACCATTCATAAATCAATAGCACACTCAGTACTGTGTGTGTGTGTGTGTGTGTGTGTGTGTGTGTGTGTGTGTGTGTGTGTGTGTGAGAGAGAGAGAGAGACAGTGTGTGTGTCAATGTGCCTTTTCTGTACCATCGTCAGACCAAACTGATCTTGCGAGCTTCAGGTCTTCACTCACAGCTCAGTCTGGCTACTCTCCATTGACGAGAATTTGGAGCAGGTTGCCAAACAAACGAACCAATGAGCGTTGGCTTTGAGGCGGGTTGAGGTGTGGCGCAACGAGAAGTGGGTCTAAAGAACA
Organism: Sardinella longiceps; assembly: GCA_027497455.2. Taxonomy (NCBI): domain Eukaryota; kingdom Metazoa; phylum Chordata; class Actinopteri; order Clupeiformes; family Clupeidae; genus Sardinella; species Sardinella longiceps. The sequence goes on from JAODXP020004042.1 coordinate 21,145, forward strand.
TGTACGTATGTTTGTACGTCATATGCTTCGTTGGTCTGATTGGTTGTTTTGGCCCGTCTATCACCAACATAGGTGGTGATAGACATTTGCCTTATCCAATCAGCCAAAACTAAACTAACGAAAACGAAACTAACAAACCAAAACTACTTCAGCGGACGGTTCCCAGATGAAATTGCGGGAGCAAGTCCATCTGGCGGAGTCAGGTTACCTTTTCTGATGTCCTTGACTGAAATGTGTGTGCATGTGTATCTGTGTCTTTGTGTGTGCTTTAGTGTCTGTGAATGTGTATGTGTGTGTGACTATGTACAATATTATAGTAGAAAACCAAATCTCACCAGTTTCCCCAGGGTTTCTTTTCTCAACTTCTTGAAATAGAGGTGCAGTTTTTTATTCATTTTAGTGTTAGAAACCTGAATGGAGAAAGCAGTTTATGATATTAGTATTACATTTATTAATTGAACAAATCAATCTCACTCACTCACTTCCCATTCCCATATAGGCTACTTGTGTACTGTAGTATCTTTGGTTCCCACCATTACATTTACATTACACAGCCCAATATATTCATAAATGTTAAGTTGAATGTTGTAGAAGTACTATTTAAAAACAAATCTTACAAAATATTTGAATCATTTTAGTCTAAATTCACTCATGTCAAAACTATAATGAAATTGCCTGTAAATTCCTTAGCATCTCTTTGATTGGATTGTCATTGTTCAGCATACTGAGGTTACTCACACATGACTCAGTTTCCTCCAGCTGTGTGTTCAGGGTGCTCATGAATTCCTCCAACTTCTTCTTGTCCCAAGCCACTGCCTTCAGGTCCTCATCCATGAGCAGAGACACCTCATCCAGCACCTGGGCAATGAACCGGGTGATCCGCTCAGGCTGTAAAGATGACGGGGGGAGTCAAAAAAAGGCAAAAAGTCAGCGGCCTAAGAGAATTACTTTCACTTGTCACAAATAAAAAGCAACAAAAAAGTTTGTTGTTGCTTTGATTTAGGCCTACCTCCTGTGACCTTCTGGCAAGTCTGTACTGCTCCTCAGGAAAATGGACGCCAACTCTGTTCTCAGTAATCTCCTCACCCTGCACAGATTGCAAAATGAAAATTAGAATAAAAATATGCAAATTAATATGTAGGCTAAACTTTCTCATATGTTTAATTTATTGCCAAATATTTGCCTCAAGAATGAACGTCTATGGCTAGGCCTATATTGATTTATATATGAAGACAATTATATTTTAATAGCCACATATTAAAAATTATAATAATCACAAAAATATATTGAATAACATCAAAAGTGAGCTTCAAAAATAGTGTTATCTTACCATCTTTTCCAGCAAGGTCAAATATTTTCTGCTATACTGTCCAAATTTATGATGCATCCATGGACATCCCTGGATCAGCTGCACAAGCAACAAAATAGTACACACACTGATGAAGGCCTTCATTCTGATAATCTTTACCAAGCTTCTCCAAAAATATGAACACAACTAGGCCTATGCAATGCAGTGACAAACTATTTAACAATTTCTCAGGTTGTTTTCTACTGAACTGTTCAGCCATGGCCTACGTTTCAGAATTTATACTAGAATACCGATTTGAAAAGCGAATTTGAAATACTTACCTGGTGAAAGCGAATTTAAAAAAAAGTCCAGTTGTTGTTGCACCTGTAGACGGTAGGGTATACGGACAGGTGAGAGAGCCGCCGCTCCCTACGGGCTTCCCCCGTGCAACGTCACGCAGCCATGTCAAACAACAGCAACGTCAACGTCATCACCACTCCGACAGAAATCAGGGTAGCCTACTTGAAAAAAGTAAGCTCGTTCGATGTTCAGAGTCGGTACAGCTAGAGGCTGTAGCCAGAACCAGCGAGATCTACGGAAATACGTCGGTGGGAGTGGAAAAGCATGGGGGACAAGGTGGACAACACAGCTGCAGCTGGCTGAAGCCATACAACACGTGAACATGGACGTGATGTCGGGAGATATCGCGGAAGTTTGTTTGCACTGAAAACAGCTTGAATCCCCTCCTTTCACCATTAAAATGAACGTGATAACTGGCGAAATAAATCATATAATGTTGCTTAATAAATTATTGTTGCAATGCAAGAGGAACAGAGTTGTGTTTGAAGGTGTTTTGTTAAAAATAGTAATGTGGTATGAAATGCTTATTTGAGATGGCAAACCAAGCCATGCTGGAGAGCAATAAGGCTATTTCATTGGGCAAAACTTGCATACTGCTTAGCAGAAGCTCATTCAAATAAGCCCATTTTCAGTGAGTACAACGTGGTTGGTGTCATATTTGTCATGAGGAGTTTCAAACCAATCGGAATAATGAGTTACGTCATGGGGGTGGGATGCATCCTCTTGCAGCCGAGAGAAAGGAGATGCGGGTTTCGGCTGCAGCCGCCTTGTTACCGCGAGTTTTGAGTGACGTGCTGTGGGCGTATTTTGGTGACGCATTCACAAGCTTGGTGAAGTCAGCCGGAAGTCGGACACCGCGTCTAACCACAATGCATCGCTTGGCTGCAGCCGGCTGAAGGCGGCTGTAGGCGGCTTTACATCTCAAACACGCCTATTGTGAAAAGCAAGTGATGTTCTGCGCAACCGTTATCTTCAGTAGCGCAACACATAACCACATTCTGTGTTGATGGATGATTTTCAGTTATTGTGAGCATGACTGATTTGAGTAGGCTAACCATGAAAAAGGTAGGCTAGCATAACTCGTTGGAAAAGCAGTAGCCAAGCCAAGCCTATTCCCTAACGAACAGCAATACAGTAGGCGTAGGCTATGATGTACAGTAGGCTACAGACTTCCTGAAACCCTAGAAAGCGAAAATGAAAGCCTCCGTAAACGGGCTCTGCTATGGTTTAGTAAGTATGATGGCTCACAGTAAACAAATAGCCTATTTGCCATTTGTCTGTTGACAAAAAAAAAAAATCTAATTTCAATAGATTGTTCCATTTGTTTGTTGGCCTTGTTGATTTTTAATAGCCCAACTGCATTTGAAAGTTTATTTTTTCTATATTCTTTCAGTTTTTCACTGTAGCCTAATTGCAAAAAGTAGGCTAGGTAGGCTAGAGACCTATAGGCCATCACAATGTAGGGTGGGTGACCGTAATGATTTCCAGGGACAATTTTGGTCATCTGTCCCCCGCAAATAGCCTATGGCTACATTTTTCACCCAATTTATGAAGCTAAATGATTTATTTTAATGATAACCTTTTGACTGTAGGACTGTCGAACTCCCAACTGTTTCCAACTCAAGGGACATTTGGGAGATGGTCACCTTTCATAGGGATAGGCCTTAGCCTTACAGTGAAGCTTATGATTTGGTGCTGTTATTGAATAGCCTGGCGAATGCCAAACTAAAATCACAAGTGCAGAGTGGAATGAAATAAGCCCGCAAAGGAGCATGGGAACTCCCAGGCTAGTTATTGAAGGCAATACGCAGCACCAGAGCCATCTTTCTATGGCTCTGGGCAGCACCATCGTCCTGTTCCAAAGTTGGCTAATAGGTTCAAAACTCTGTTCTAAAGGCACAATAGGATATACTATAGGCCTAATATAATATAATATAATATAATATAATATAATATAATGTAATAGCCTATAGCCTAATATAATAGGCTATTGGCTGTTCTAAAAAAAAAAAAAACATCCTATAGCCTAATAGCCAAATCTTTATCGTTATCAGTTCAGTTCAGGTTTATTTGTCACATAGCCTAATCATGGCAGTGCACAATTTGTAGTGAAATGTGGGAATGAAAAGACAGACAAAGGCTAAAAAGAGAGAGGAGTTAAAAAAAAAAAGAGAGAGAGAGAGAGAGAGATTGTCCAAGATACAAATAATAAATAAAAGTTAAAAAGAACAATTAGGTTAAACCAAGTAGGCCTAAAGAAGTCCATGTTGTCCTCAGGATCTTCCTACAGAAAGGGATCCGCAGACTTGGAGGGATCACTACAACTTAACCAATGGCCTTTTGGCAAATGAGCAAACGTTTCAAACTTTAATACTTCCCTGCTTGGAGGTTTGTTGTGGGCAATGCTGAACCCCTGTGGACATTTGTTACTTTGATGTGTGTTTGGTGTGTTTGGGAGATAATGGATCTCTTGCCAAATGTTTTTGGCTATTTGCTGCCCTCTAGTGCATAAGTGAAAAGAAACTGTTCTTAGGAATTTTGAGGGTCCCTTTACCAGTGGACAACTCACACTGGGCAAAGCAAAAATCAGTAAGTAAATTGTACTATAGTCACTAAAACTATTTTTAAATGAATTTAATGGTAGTCAGTTGACTGCCTTAGCTAAAAAGGCTTGTCAATGAAATTAGGCCTACATCAAAGGTAAAAGATGTTACATTTCCAAAAATTAGCATATTCACTTGTTAGTACAAAGCACATACTGTAGCTAAGTTAAAGGAGACAAATGTCAAACATACTGCCTTTAAACAATGCTTTTATTGAGGTACAAAATTAGTATCTGTAACAGTCATTTTTGTTGCATTATGCAGATGGAATAAATAATTACCAGCTGAAAGTAACCATATTCATATCATAAAATAAATTCACTCATTCAATAAATAAATCAGAAATAAATTACATTAATAAATAAATAAATAAATAAATAAATAGACAAATTGAACATTGTCATAAAACATTTCAAAGACCCTCATCAATTTGATGAATAATTCATTTCAACATTGGATAAATGTTTAACCTTGTGAAATTTGAGTGCTTAGGAAAATAAGAAAACAAATTGTTTCTTTTGCTTTTCAATAAATAAACATGTAGTGTAAATAAAATGAAAGTACATAAATAAACAATTGAACAATAGCCTAGGTAACATTATGCTGTTAGAAATAACATCTTTCACATAATTACTCTAAGAAAATAAATAATTAAACACGTCATAACCCTTGACTACAATATACAGTATAGGCTAATAAAAAACTTAGTGCACGTTATGCGTCTTGGTGTGTTTTACATTTTTAAAAAGAAGTAACATTATAATGGATATTAGAGATAATATATTTACAATTTGAAAATAGTGAACAATAAATAAATACATAATAAATAAATACATATTTTGAGCACTAGCGTATAACCTGAAATAATTCTCACATTATTTAAAAACTTCATAACCCGTGACCAGCTCACATTCAAATTGTTCAGAATTCAGCTGCCAGGCTTCTTACCAAAAACTAAGAGCCGTGACCACATCACTCCTGTGTTAGCCTCATTGCACTGGCTCCCAGTAAACTTTAGAATTGATTAAGATTCTTTTGATTACTTTAAAAGCTCTGAATGGCCTGTCTCCCAAGTATAGGCCTATAGCTGACTTGCTGGTACCTTATACACCTGCACGCACTTTAAGATCTTCTGATTTCGTTTTTTTGGAAAATTCCCAAAAACTTGTAACTAAGGGTGATAAGGCCTTCAGTGTCAGGGCACCTAGGCTATGGAACGATCTGCCTGATGACATCAGACTAGCCAAGTCTCTGTCATCTTTTAAGTCCCTCCTGAAAACGCACCTTTATAGGAAAGCCTTTCCTGATTAGGCTATATTTTGTATAAGTTTTTTTTTTGTGTGTGTGTGTTTTTTGTTTAGTGTTAAGTTTGTAGTGTTAAGTTCTTTCTTTTTTGTAGTTTTTGTTAGCTTTTGTAGTATTTTTATTTAGTGTTAAGTTCTTTCTAAGTTTTAGGCTATTTTCCTTTTTTGTAGCTTTTTTTAGCTTTTGTAGTTTTATTTTAGTATTAGCTTGAGTCCTATTTTAGTGCTAAGTTTATTTTCCCCTTTTATAGTTTGTTTTAAGTGATTCTTTTTTTTTTTTTTTATATTTAGTGCTAAGTTCATTTTTTTAGATTTAAGTGATAGGATATACTTTGTTTTTTGATAGGCTAAGTTTTCAATTGTTTGCTTTTGATTTCAATAAATAAACATGTAAATAAAATCAAATTAGCCTATACAAGGCCTACTGTAAATAAATTGAAGGCTATTGTTAGAGATAACATCTTTCACAGTCTGATAAAAATAAATAGGCTAATTTAACTCTTCATATCCTTAGAGCACCTCACATATAAAAACTGTAGCTGTGGCAGGTGTGTGTATCATCTCTGGTGGCGGGCCTTTACAGGCGTGTGCTGGCCAGAAGGTCGATCTTCGTCAGATGGCGATGGACCTCCTTCCTGATCAGCTCCCATGCCTGAGCCTTGTCCTCCTGAAATCACAAGTCACACCATTCATAAATCAATAGCACACTCAGTACTGTGTGTGTGTGTGTGTGTGTTTGTGTGTGTTTGTGTGTGTGTGTGAGAGAGAGAGAGACAGTGTGTGTGTCAATGTGCCTTTTCTGTACCATCGTCAGACCAAACTGATCTTGCGAGCTTCAGGTCTTCACTCACAGCTCAGTCTGGCTACTCTCCATTGACGAGAATTTGGAGCAGGTTGCCAAACAAACGAACCAATGAGCGTTGGCTTTGAGGCGGGTTGAGGTGTGGCGCAACGAGAAGTGGGTCTAAAGAACATGTACGTATGTTTGTACGTCATATGCTTCGTTGGTCTGATTGGTTGTTTTGGCCCGTCTATCACCAACATAGGTGGTGATAGACATTTGCCTTATCCAATCAGCCAAAACTAAACTAACGAAAACGAAACTAACAAACCAAAACTACTTCAACGGACGTTCCCAGATGAAATTGCGGGAGCAAGTCCATCTGGCGGAGCCATGTTACCTTTTCTGATGTCCTTGACTGAAATGTGTGTGCATGTGTATCTGTGTCTTTGTGTGTGCTTTAGTGTCTGTGAATGTGTATGTGTGTGTGACTATGTACAATATTATAGTAGAAAACCAAATCTCACCAGTTTCCCCAGGGTTTCTTTTCTCAACTTCTTGAAATAGAGGTGCAGTTTTTTATTCATTTTAGTGTTAGAAACCTGAATGGAGAAAGCAGTTTATGATATTAGTATTACATTTATTAATTGAACAAATCAATCTCACTCACTCACTTCCCATTCCCATATAGGCTACTTGTGTACTGTAGTATCTTTGGTTCCCACCATTACATTTACATTACACAGCCCAATATATTCATAAATGTTAAGTTGAATGTTGTAGAAGTACTATTTAAAAACAAATCTTACAAAATATTTGAATCATTTTAGTCTAAATTCACTCATGTCAAAACTATAATGAAATTGCCTGTAAATTCCTTAGCATCTCTTTGATTGGATTGTCATTGTTCAGCATACTGAGGTTACTCACACATGACTCAGTTTCCTCCAGCTGTGTGTTCAGGGTGCTCATGAATTCCTCCAACTTCTTCTTGTCCCAAGCCACTGCCTTCAGGTCCTCATCCATGAGCAGAGACACCTCATCCAGCACCTGGGCAATGAACCGGGTGATCCGCTCAGGCTGTAAAGATGACGGGGGAGTCAAAAAAAGGCAAAAAGTCAGCGGCCTAAGAGAATTACTTTCACTTGTCACAAATAAAAAGCAACAAAAAAGTTTGTTGTTGCTTTGATTTAGGCCTACCTCCTGTGACCTTCTGGCAAGTCTGTACTGCTCCTCAGGAAAATGGACGCCAACTCTGTTCTCAGTAATCTCCTCACCCTGCACAGATTGCAAAATGAAAATTAGAATAAAAATATGCAAATTAATATGTAGGCTAAACTTTCTCATATGTTTAATTTATTGCCAAATATTTGCCTCAAGAATGAACGTCTATGGCTAGGCCTATATTGATTTATATATGAAGACAATTATATTTTAATAGCCACATATTAAAAATTATAATAATCACAAAAATATATTGAATAACATCAAAAGTGAGCTTCAAAAATAGTGTTATCTTACCATCTTTTCCAGCAAGGTCAAATATTTTCTGCTATACTGTCCAAATTTATGATGCATCCATGGACATCCCTGGATCAGCTGCACAAGCAACAAAATAGTACACACACTGATGAAGGCCTTCATTCTGATAATCTTTACCAAGCTTCTCCAAAAATATGAACACAACTAGGCCTATGCAATGCAGTGACAAACTATTTAACAATTTCTCAGGTTGTTTTCTACTGAACTGTTCAGCCATGGCCTACGTTTCAGAATTTATACTAGAATACCGATTTGAAAAGCGAATTTGAAATACTTACCTGGTGAAAGCGAATTTAAAAAAAAGTCCAGTTGTTGTTGCACCTGTAGACGGTAGGGTATACGGACAGGTGAGAGAGCCGCCGCTCCCTACGGGCTTCCCCCGTGCAACGTCACGCAGCCATGTCAAACAACAGCAACGTCAACGTCATCACCACTCCGACAGAAATCAGGGTAGCCTACTTGAAAAAATGTGAAAAGCAAGTGATGTTCTGCGCAACCGTTTACATCTTCAGTAGCGCAACACATAACCACATTCTGTGTTGATGGATGATTTGCAGTTATTGTGAGCATGACTGATTTGAGTAGGCTAACCATGAAAAAGGTAGGCTAGCATAACTCGTTGGAAAAGCAGTAGCCAAGCCAAGCCTATTCCCTAACGAACAGCAATACAGTAGGCGTAGGCTATGATGTACAGTAGGCTACAGACTTCCTGAAACCCTAGAAAGCGAAAATGAAAGCCTCCGTAAACGGGCTCTGCTATGGTTTAGTAAGTATGATGGCTCACAGTAAACAAATAGCCTATTTGCCATTTGTCTGTTGACAAAAAAAAAAAATCTAATTTCAATAGATTGTTCCATTTGTTTGTTGGCCTTGTTGATTTTTAATAGCCCAACTGCATTTGAAAGTTTATTTTTTCTATATTCTTTCAGTTTTTCACTGTAGCCTAATTGCAAAAAGTAGGCTAGGTAGGCTAGAGACCTATAGGCCATCACAATGTAGGGTGGGTGACCGTAATGATTTCCAGGGACAATTTTGGTCATCTGTCCCCCGCAAATAGCCTATGGCTACATTTTTCACCCAATTTATGAAGCTAAATGATTTATTTTAATGATAACCTTTTGACTGTAGGACTGTCGAACTCCCAACTGTTTCCAACTCAAGGGACATTTGGGAGATGGTCACCTTTCATAGGGATAGGCCTTAGCCTTACAGTGAAGCTTATGATTTGGTGCTGTTATTGAATAGCCTGGCGAATGCCAAACTAAAATCACAAGTGCAGAGTGGAATGAAATAAGCCCGCAAAGGAGCATGGGAACTCCCAGGCTAGTTATTGAAGGCAATACGCAGCACCAGAGCATCTTTCTATGGCTCTGCGCAGCACCATCGTCCTGTTCCAAAGTTGGCTAATAGGTTCAAAACTCTGTTCTAAAGGCACAATAGGATATACTATAGGCCTAATATAATATAATATAATATAATATAATATAATATAATATAATATAATATAATATAATGTAATAGCCTATAGCCTAATATAATAGGTTATTGGCTATTATAAAAAAAAAAACATCCTATAGCCTAATAGCCAAATCTTTATCGTTATCAGTTCAGTTCAGGTTTATTTGTCACATAGCCTAATCATGGCAGTGCACAATTTGTAGTGAAATGTGGGAATGAAAAGACAGACAAAGGCTAAAAGGAGAGAGGAGTAAAAAAAAAAAAAAAAAGAGAGAGAGAGAGAGAGAGAGAGAGATTGTCCAAGATACAAATAATAAATAAAAGTTAAAAAGAACAATTAGGTTAAACCAAGTAGGCCTAAAGAAGTCCATGTTGTCCTCAGGATCTTCCTACAGAAAGGGATCCACAGACTTGGAGGGATCACTACAACTTAACCAATGGCCTTTTGGCAAATGAGCAAACGTTTCAAACTTTAATACTTCCCTGCTTGGAGGTTTGTTGTGGTGGGCAATGCTGAACCCCTGTGGACATTTGTTACTTTGATGTGTGTTTGGTGTGTTTGGGAGATAATTGATCTCTTGCCAAATGTTTTTGGCTATTTGCTGCCCTCTAGTGCATAAGTGAAAAGAAACTGTTCTTAGGAATTTTGAGGGTCCATTACCAGTGGACAACTCACACTGGGCAAAGCAAAAATCAGTAAGTAAATTGTACTATAGTCACTAAAACTATTTTTAAATGAATTTAATGGTAGTCAGTTGACTGCCTTAGCTAAAAAGGCTTGTCAATGAAATTAGGCCTACATCAAAGGTAAAAGATGTTACATTTCCAAAAATTAGCATATTCACTTGTTAGTACAAAGCACATACTGTAGCTAAGTTAAAGGAGACAAATGTCAAACATACTGCCTTTAAACAATGCTTTTATTGAGGTACAAAATTAGTATCTGTAACAGTCATTTTTGTTGCATTATGCAGATGGAATAAATAATTACCAGCTGAAAGTAACCATATTCATATCATAAAATAAGTTCACTCATTCAATAAATAAATCAGAATTAAATTAATAAATAAATAAATAAATAAATAAATAAATAGACATATTGAACATTGTCATAAAACATTTCAAAGACCCTCATCAATTTGATGAATAATTCATTTCGACATTGGATAAATGTTTAACCTTGTGAAATTTGAGTGCTTAGGAAAATAAGAAAACAAATTGTTTCTTTTGCTTTTCAATAAATAAACATGTAGTGTAAATAAAATGAAAGTACATAAATAAACAATTGAACAATAGCCTAGGTAACATTATGCTGTTAGAAATAACATCTTTCACATAATTACTCTAAGAAAATAAATAATCAAACACGTCATAACCCTTGACTACAATATACAGTATAGGCTAATAAAAAACTTAGTGCACGTTATGCGTCTTGGTGTTTTACATTTTTAAAAAGAAGTAACATTATAATGGATATTAGAGATAATATATTTACAATTTGAAAATAGTGAACAATAAATAAATACATACATAATAAACAAATAAATATTTTGAGCACTAGCGTATAACCTGAAATAATTCTCACATTATTTAAAAACTTCATAACCCGTGACCAGCTCACATTCAAATTGTTCAGAATTCAGCTGCCAGGCTTCTTACCAAAAACTAAGAGCCGTGACCACATCACTCCTGTGTTAGCCTCATTGCACTGGCTCCCAGTAAACTTTAGAATTGATTAAGATTCTTTTGATTACTTTAAAAGCTCTGAATGGCCTGTCTCCCAAGTATAGGCCTATAGCTGACTTGCTGGTACCTTATACACCTGCACGCACTTTAAGATCTTCTGATTTCGTTTTTTTGGAAAATTCCCAAAAACCTGTAACTAAGGGTGATAAGTCCTTCAGTGTCAGGGCACCTAGGCTATGGAACGATCTGCCTGATGACATCAGACTAGCCACATCTCTGTCATCTTTTAAGTTCCTCCTGAAAACGCACCTTTATAGGAAAGCCTTTCCTGATTAGGCTATATTTTGTATACGTTTTTTTTTTAGTGTTTAGTTTTATTTTAGTGTTAAGTTTGTAGTGTTAAGTTCTTTCTTTTTTGTAGTTTGTAGTGTTAGCTTTTGTAGTATTTTTCTTTGGCCTAGTGTTAAGTTCTTTCTAAGTTTTAGGCTATTTTCCTTTTTTGTAGCTTTTTTAGCTTTTGTAGTTTTATTTTAGTATTAGCCTAAGTCCTATTTTAGTGCTAAGTTTATTTTCCCCTTTTATAGTTTGTTTTAAGTGATTTTTTTTTTTTTTTTTTATTTAGTGCTAAGTTAAATGAAGGCTATTGTTAGAGATAACATCTTTCACAGTCTGATAAAAATAAATAGGCTAATTTAACTCTTCATATCCTTAGAGCACCTCACATATAAAAACTGTAGCTGTGGCAGGTGTGTGTATCATCTCTGGTGGCGGGCCTTTACAGGCGTGTGCTGGCCAGAAGGTCGATCTTCGTCAGATGGCGATGGACCTCCTCCCTGATCAGCTCCCATGCCTGAGCCTTGTCCTCCTGAAATCACATTATTCACACCATTCATAAATCAATAACACACTCAGTACTGTGTGTGTGTGTGTGTGTGTGTGAGAGAGAGTGAGAGAGAGAGAGTGTGTGTGTCAATGTGCCTTTTCTGTACCATCGTCAGACCAAACTGATCTCGCGAGCTACAGGTCTTCACTCGCAGCTCAGTCTGGCTACTCTCCATTGACGAGAATTTGGAGCAGGTTGCCAAACTAACGAACCAATGAGCGTTGGCTTTGAGGCTCTGATTTCCTTGACTGAAATGTGTGTGCATGTGTATCTGTGTCTTTGTGTGTGCTTTAGTGTCTGTGAATGTGTATGTGTGTGTGACTATGTACAGTATTATAGTAGAAAACCAAATCTCACCAGTTTCCCCAGGGTTTCTTTTCTCAACTTCTTGAAATAGAGGTGCAGTTTCTTATTCATTTTAGTGTTAGAAACCTGAATGGAGAAAGCAGTTTATGATATTAGTATTACATTTATTAATTGAACAAATCAATCTCACTCACTCACTTCCCATTCCCATATAGGCTACTTGATATGGGTACTGTAGTATCTTTGGTTCCCACCATTACATTTGCATTACACAGACCTATATGCTAAGTTGAATGTTGTAGAGGTACTACTGTATTTAAAAACAAATCTTACAAAATATTTGAATCATTTTAGTCTAAATTCACTCATGTCAAAACTATAACATGAAATTGCTTGTAAATTCCTTAGCATCTCTTAGTATAGATTGGATTGTCATTGTTCAGCATACTGAGGTTACTCACACATGACTCCGTTTCCTCCAGCTGTGTGTTCAAGGTGCTCATGAATTCTTCCAACTTCTTCTTGTCCCAGGCCACTGCCTTTAGGTCCTCATCCATGAGCAGAGACACCTCATCCAGCACCTGGGCAATGAACCGGGTGATCCTCTCAGGCTGTAAAGATGACGGGGGGAGTCAAAAAATGCAACTAACAGAATTCAACAACTGGCTAAAACTCAGCGGCCTAAGAGAATTACTGTGCTTTCACTTGTCACAAATAAAAAGCAACAAAAAAAGTTTGTTGTTGCTTTGATTTAGGCCTACCTGCTGTGACCTTCTAGCAAGTCTGTACTGCTCCTCAGGAAAATGGATGCCCACTCTGTTCTCAGTAATCTCCTCACCCTGCACAGATGGCAAAATGAAAATTAGAATAAAAATATGCTAATTAATATGTAAGCTAAACTTTTTCATATGTTTAATTTATTGCCAAATAGTTGCCTCAAGAATGAACGTCTATGGCTAGGCCTATATTGATTGATTTATAAAGACAATTATATTTTAATAGCCACATATTAAAAATTTTAATAATCACAAAAATATGCCTATCATAATCACATAAATATATTGAATAACATCAAAAGTGAGCTTCAAAAATAGTATTTTCTTACCATCTTTTCCAGCAAGGTCAAATATTTTCTGCTATACTGTCCAAATTTATGATGCATCCATGGACATCCCTGGATCAGCTGCACAAGCAACAAAATAGTACACACACTGATGAAGGCCTTCATTCTGATAATCTTTACCAAGCTTCTCCAAAAATATGAACACAACTAGGCCTATGCAATGCAGTGACAAACTATTTAACAATTTCTCAGGTTGTTTTCTACTGAACTGTTCAGCCATGGCCTACGTTTCAGAATTTATACTAGAATACCGATTTGAAAAGCGAATTTGAAATATTTACCTGGTGAAAGCGAATTTAGGAGGTAGGTATACGGACAGGTGAGAGAGCCGCCGCTCCCAGCGGGCTTTTCCCCTCGTGCAACGTCACGCAAACAACAGCAACAACGTCAACGTCATCACCTGAGCTTGGACTCCGACAGAAATCAGGGTAGCCTAATTGAAAAAATGTGAAAAGCAAGTGATGTTCTGCGCAACCTATCCTGTTTACATCTTCAGTAGCGCAACACATAACCACATTCTGTGTTGATGGATGATTTGCTGTTTACATTGTGAGCAAGGGTGATTTGAGTAGGCTAACCATGAAAAAGGTAGCATATGCTAACTCCTTGGAAAAGCCACAGATTTCAATAGTAGCCTAGCCAAGCCTGACGAACAGCAATAGGCGTGTTTGAGATGTAAAGCCGCCTACAGCCGCCTTCAGCCGGCTGCAGCCAAGCGATGCATTGTGGTTAGACGCGGTGTCCGACTTCCGGCTGACTTCACCAAGCTTGTGAATGCGTCACCAAAATACGCCCACAGCACGTCACTCAAAACTCGCGGTAACAAGGCGGCTGCAGCCGAAACCCGCATCTCCTTTTTCTCGGCTGCAAGAGGATGCATCCCACCCCCATGACATAACTCATTATTCCGATTGGTTTGAAACTCCTCATGACAAATATGACACCAACCACGTTGTACTCACTGAAAATGGGCTTATTTGAATGAGCTGCTGCTAAGCAGTATGCAAGTTTTGCCCAATGACATAGCCTTATTGCTCTCCAGCATGGCTTGGTTTGCCATCTCAAATAAGCATTTCATACCACATTACTATTTTTAACAAAACACCTTCAAACACAACTCTGTTCCTCTTGCATTGCAACAATAATTTATTAAGCAACATTATATGATTTATTTCGCCAGTTATCACGTTTAGTTTAATGATGAAATGAGGGGATTCAAGCTGTTTTCAGTGCAAACAAACTTCCGCGATATCTCCTGACATCACGTCCATGTTCACGTGTGTTTGGCTACAGCCAGCTGCAGCTGTGTTGTCCACCTTGTCCCCCACGCTTTTCCACTCCCACCGACGTATTTCCGTAGATCTCGCTGGCTCTGGCTACAGCCTGTAGCTGTACCGACTCTGAACACGAACGAGCTAACTGATACAGTAGCGGGCGGGACTTCCTGGAAACCCTAGAAAGCGAAAATGAAATGCCCATGTTGGCTAGTATGATGGCTCACACTAAACAAATAGCCTATTGCCATTTGTCTGTTGACAAAAAAAAAAAAAAATCAATAGATTATTCCATTTGTTTGTTGGCCTAGGAGTTTTAATAGCCCAACTGCATTTTTATTTTCTTTATTCTTTCAGCTTTTCACTGTAGCCTAATTGTAAAAAGTAGGCTAGGTAGAGACCAGAGACTATCCTATAGGCCTATAGGCCATCACACTGTAGGGTGGGTGACCATAATGATTTCCAGGGACAATTTTGGTCCTCTGTCCCCCGCAAATAGCATAGCCTACAAAGAAAACTACATTTTGCACCCAATTTATGAAGCTAAATCATTTGTTTTAATGATAACTTTTTGACTGTAGGCTATAGGACTGTCGGACTCCCAACTGTTTCCAACTCAAGGGGCATTTGGGAGATGGTCACCTTTTCACAGGGTAGGCCTTAGCCTTACAGTGAAGCTTGTGATTTGGTGCTGTTATTGAAGGCAATATGCCTACAC